>JAKELG010000620.1:0-18640 GCA_021527035.1 Lactarius vividus
TTGTTAGCAGTAAAAGTGAGATTTCCACCCAGTGTGATAATTAGGTCTGTGTGTGGGTGTTTTGCAATAGGGTGTAAGGAGATCCACATGGAACACTGGGTGGATCTGCCACTGTGTGGGAAGCTCCAGTCAATAGTTGACTGCAGACATCACCTGAACAACCTTAAAGGGGCCGTGCCTTTGTGCTGCGAGTTTTGCGGTTGGCTGATGAGTGCATAAGTGGCGTCCTTCTAGCCACACTTGATCCCCAATTTGGAATTTGGGCATATCTTTCGCCTTGATCCACCCCTGCTGTGCTTTGATCATCAGCAACTGTGCGTGCTGTCAGAGTTCCTTGAACTGTTTGACCCTGAGCGCCACCTGCAGAATAGGGGATGGTTGGTCCATCCAGTCAGCGTGGGGGTTGTACCCCATAAGGAGCTGGAAAGGAGATTCTTTAGTCGTTTCACTGGGCCAGTTATTATGTGTAAACTCAGCCATGGGGAGGTAATGGATCCAATCATCCTGTCGTTCATTGACCCAGAACCGTAAATATTGTTCCAGCCATTGGTTGGTACGCTTGGACTGTCCATCAGTACGGGGGTGGTATGCGGTGGAGATGTTCTGCTTGATGCCGAGGATCTTACATAGCTTGCGTGTGAATTTGGATGCGAATTGTGGATCTCTGTCGCTGATTATCTTGCCAGGTAATCCAAATTGTGGAAATACATGTTTCACGTACAGGGCGGCGGTTCCCTCTGCTGATATTTCCTCCTGGCAAGGGATGAATAGGGACATTTTTGTACAATTGTGGTCCGTTATCATGAGGATTGTGTCGCATTCCTGTGCTACGAGGAGTTTAGTGATGAAGTCAAGGGCAATGGTTTCAAATGGCATAGCTTCCGGTTTGGGGAATATTGGGCGCAGTGGTGCCTTGATGGCTCTGGTGTTGACCTTGATTCTTTGACAGTCAGCGCAACCCTTGATGTAGTCCATAACTTCTTGGCACAATCCGGGCCACCAGTAGTACTGTTCCACAAGTTTGATGGTGCGGCTGATCCCAGGATGTCCATATACAGGAGGGTTGTGATGTGTTCTGATGATTTTGCGTTTCTTGTGGAGTCCTCCGGTGACTGCACGTCTTCTGTCCTTGTACCATGTGCCTTCTATCAGTTTGAGGCCGTGTGGGTCTACCCATGGGTGTATCTTGTCGGCGTCTTGTGTGTATATTGGGTTGATCTTTTCCATCTCTTGTACTGATATGGTAGCGTTGATTCAAAGTGGATCATCTGTGGTGTCCAATGATGTGGCCCTGATGAAAACCTCATCTGGCAGTACTGTGACGTGTTCATTGTCGCCTTCTCCTTGGTCGTAGTCCGGGTGTCTAGATAAGGCGTCAGCTCTTCCATTTGCTGTTCCTTTAATATGGTGAATCTCAATGTCATACTCAGAGAGTTCAAGTACTTCCCGGGCTACTCAGCGGCTTATCTTTTGTGGTGAGCACCAATACTGTAAGTTCATGTGATCTGAGAAGACTTTGATCTTGTGGGGTGATCCTGCTAGGTAGTGGCGCCAGTTTCGAAGTGCCTTGACGATTGCCAGAAGTTCTAGATCGTAGATGTTGTAGTTCCGTTCTGCAGCGCTGAGGGTGTTTGAATAGTATGCGATGGGGTGTCTTTTGCTGTCTTCTTTGTGTTGGAGTAGTACTGCTCCTACTGTGAATCCAGATGCATCTACTTCCAGTTTGAATTGATCTTCTAGGTTGGCGTGTGCAAGTACTGGTTCTTCCATGACAAGTTTCTTGATCTTGTCAAATGCTTCTTGTTCCGTTATCGTCCATGTCCATTCAGTGTCTTTGTGCGTGAGTTTGTTGAGGGGTCGTGCATAGGTGGCAAAATTTCAAATGAAAGCGCGGTAAAAGTTACAGAAGCCTAGGAATGATCACACCTGTTTGATGTTTTTGGGGGTGGGCCAGTCTTTGATGCCAGAAATTTTGACAGGGTCCATGCGAGTCACCCCCTTTTCAATGATTACCCCCAGGTAATCGATGCTAGGAGCATGGAAGATGCATTTCTCTGGTTTGAGGAAGAGGTCGTTTTGTTCCAACAGGTCCAGTACGTCGTGTACTGCATCGATGTGTGCTTGCTTGTTGGACCGTGTTGCGATGCCAATGTCGTCCATGTATACCCTGATAACCGTTCCTCTTGTCTCATGGTAGGTGATGAGGTCTTTGCAGATTTCGTTCATCATAGTTTGGAAGGTTGCTGGAGAGTTCGTGAGTCCGAAGAACATTACCGTAGGTTCGAAAAGTCCATAATGCGTTTTGAATGCTGCTTTTTCTTGGTCTCCCTCTTTGATTCGCATGTTGTTATATCCCCAGCGGATATTGAGCTTGGTGAATATGAAAGCTCCACTGAGGTTGGTGATAAGTTCTGGTATAAGGGGGAGTGGGTATTGATTGCGTATAGTCCATTTGTTGATATTCCGGTAGTCTTGCACTGGGCGTAGCTTTCCATCCTTCTTTTTAATGAAGAAAAAGGACAATGTGTACAGGGATTTAGAGGGTCTGATGTATCCTTTTGCCAGCTGTTCATTGATAAATTCCTTGAGGGCTTTGTCTTCCACTTGACTCATGGGGTAAACCTTGCAATTGATGGTGTCGGGGGCATCCGGTTTGAACTCAATCGCATGGTCCCATGGTTTGGAAAGGGGAAAGCAATGAGATTCTTCCTTGCTAAAGATCTTGACATGTTGTTTGTATTCTTCTGGAACTGCTTTCTTTTCGGTGTATTGTTGGGCCTCAATGGCTAGTTCTGTCGAGGTAGTGGCGCGTAGTCATGCAGCCTCGGGGTCGCATTCTTGTCGTAGTTCTTCTTCTACACGTTGCTTGTCGGGCATTCCCAACACTTTCTGAAGTACGAGCCGTGCGATGACGGGGTCTATACAAGGTTTGGTGGGGTTGATAGTGCAAAGTACAACAGGGTACTCAGCTTCGTTTAGTGTAGCAGACGCCCACTGGATGTCTGGTTGGAACGTAGCCAACCAGGGGTATCCTAAGATGATGTCTTCTCCTCCTACATTGGTGACAAGGAATCTCATGTCCTTCTTGATCCCTTTTGTTTCGACTTTGAGGTCCATGCAGTGGGTTATTTTACCTCCTTTGTTATGCGTACCGTCAATATTCCAGATCTTTCGATGACGGTCTAACTACTTGAGGCCTAACCTCATTCTTCTTGCGAAGTCCAGATGGATAAAGTTGTTAGTGGCTCCAGAATCCACTAAAGCTCGTTTGTCAGCCATGGTGTAACTTGCGCACAATGAAACTGGAACATGCATAGATTGGTAGCACGTTATGAACACAGAGTTACAGCGTAATGCCCTCACCCAGGCCGTTGGGTTCAGGCACTTTGAAAATCCTCCTGACTCATTAAGTCCCTCATCACCAGTGCCTTTGCTTCTTCATCCAATGACCAGACTCTGTTTATCCAGCTGGTAGCCTGATCTTGAGGCGTATCAGTGGTGGCACAGGCGCCCCAGCTGCTGCCATTATTGTCATCAAATTGTATGAGTGGTTCTTCGGCAACACTTTGAACTTCTTCAATGAAGGTGCCACGACCTTGGCGTGGCTGCCAATTCTGGTTGTTGCGCGGACGGCGTGGCTGGAGGCAATTGCGTGAGAAGTGACCCAGTTTGTTACAGTTGTAACAGATGACATCCTTAGTGTTGATGACTCCTCTGCCCTGTGGGCGTCCTCCTCCTCCTTGAGGGGTGTATGGCTGGCGCGTGTAATCGATTTCTTCGGATCCCGCAAGTCTGGCGCAGACTCTTCCAGGTGTGGTGTTCATGGCGTCTGGGTGATTGCGGAACGACTGCCACCCTTGACGAGGCTGTTGGGGACGATTGGGCGCATAAAAGGTCCTCAGGGATGTGTTCCCTTGCTTGCTGGGTCCTTCTGGGGGTTTGCGCCCTCCGAGTTGAGTTTGGAGGTGCATCCACTTGCGTTGCTGTTCGAGTACTGCTGCTTTCCACTGACTATAGGTGTTCGGGCTGTGGAAATTGTAGGTGTTTTTGTATAGCTCTACAGGAAGGCCACTGGTGAATTTATTGAGCACTAGGGAGTCATCAAAGTGATACCCAGCTTCGCGTATGGCCTTTTTGAATTTGGCCACATAAGTATCGATGTCTTGCCCTTCCATGCGGAATCCCTTCTGGAGGTCTTGTTGGGCACGTTCCTTCTCAAGAGTGTCGGTAAAGGTATTCTTGAACCCCAATTTGACTGCTTGCCAAATCCAATCATCGTAGGGGCTGTGTTTGACCTTGTACCCCTTAACCCACTTGGTGGTTGACAGGACCCATTCATTGACATGTTCCCCCTGTATATAGGTAAGGAATATGAGTGCTTTACGATAAGGGAGTGTAAAGGCTGGGTTGTCGAAATTTGTTTCAACGAATAGTTCCCATTGGGTCAGGAATTGCTGGACTTTGGTGCGATCTCCAGTGAATACGAGGGGTTCCTTGCCCATGAATTTCTTGGGTTGACTTCTGATGGAGACGTTTGGTCCTGTGAAGAGGGGTCCTCCACTGTCATCTCCTCCATCTGCGGGAGGATTGTTGCCGGGCAGTCTGCCATGACTAATGCGTGTGGGTTCTTCGAATGTGAGGGGTTGCTCAGTGACGGTAGTGGTCATGTTGGTAGGGATCAACTCAGCTAATGATTCCAATTGCTGCTCTTCTTCTTCTTCTTGGGCTTTGAGGATTCAAATTTCCTTGGGATTGCTGGCTAGTGATGGGGAGGGTGCTGGTGTCTTGGGTGTAGGAGAGTGGACAGGTTCTTCGGTTTCTCCATCAATGGGTCCCCACTGATCTTGTGTGGTGATACTGTTCTGAAGGATATCGAGGCCTAGGCTGGCAGTTGCAGGTCATACTACTTGAAGCTTTCCGTGAAGCTCGTCCCACTTGATCTCTGTCCAACAGAGGTTCTCGAAATTAAACTCTATGGGGATTAAGCTGGTGGTGTTGTTGTGATGGTTATAGGGGACTACGTAGCCTGGGTCTCCTTTCTCTGTCTGCCAAAAGGCTGCTCCTAGGAATTTCTTTGGAACATTGCATTCTCCTCTTCTGTCGATATGGTATGGTCTAAATGGTACCCAAAGGTCTCTGGTTGTGATCGTTGCAGAAGCCATGGTGAAGGATCTTGGTCTTAATGTAACGTCTACCACAGACGTTTGCCTGACTTAGGCACTTGTGTAGCGTGGGTTCCCATGTGGGTGATATCAATGGTTTACTGAGTCTTCAGGGAATACGGCCAGGTGTCTGCAATAGGTGCCAGTAGAGTCACGATAGGTATACAGAGGGAAACCTGCTGGGACAGAAGGAGGTGGAGTTCTGATACTTCGAACAAATCTCCAATGGGGGTTATCGAGGATGTAGTAGCACTTGAAAGGCCTCGTGGTTCTAGAGTTGAGGTACTCAAAGATGAGATGACACGTGGTATTGGGAGGATAAGTCACAGTTGGGCCGTCCACCATCCATGAGGAGTTAGAATGGGGAGAAGAGTCACGGGGATCCCCTTGGTCTCAGGGATATGCTGGAGCTAGTTCATGAAGGGACGCTTGGCCCTTGTATAGAAGACGATAGGAGAGTAGTGGTATTCGAAGAAGACCAAGATGGGGATCCTGGCCTGTACTACTGCAAGCTTAAATACACATAAGGGAGCCAGTCCTAGCTCTGCTCAAACATGTAAGTAGCCAATAGTGTAAGTAGCATGAACCCTAGTACAACGGTCCTAGGAATCAGTCATCCTTATCGTAATATTGTACACGTACAACAATAACGAGCATCAGTCAGCATAGTAATCCTCATCACGTACAACAATAGAGGTCATCAGTCAGCGAAACACGAGGTGGTAAGATCTGAAGTCCATGACACATTACTACTGACACGTTGGGTCATCATGATCACGTCAGAGTTCACAACCAGGCCAGGTAGTCCAAGAACGAAACATAACAGCAAGGCTGAATAACTTCAAGAATAAAAACCCACCATCATCTGCACAGCCAAGATGGAGACCCTCACCACCAAACTGGGGACCACCACAAGGACCACCTCCACCATGCTACAACCCAAATGCAATGGACACTTCAGCTAACCAAACCTGCACACAAGTCACGGAAGTAGGAGACCCTAACAGACCCTTTGTACCCTGACCACAATGAGGGGGATTCAGAAGAGGAGGAGGTCCATCTCGAGACATGAGGGCAGTAATCTGCTACAACTGCAATCAACCTGGCCACTTCTCAGAAGATTGCTCCCAGCCATGTGCACCCTGTCACCCCACTACCAGCTGAGTGATGGAAACAGATTACTACATGCAGGAGGAGTCACCCACACATATCTGAACTGCAAGCACCATGCCACCCCAACAAAGGGCCAAGGATTGGCTTGCAGGAGTAGCAGGAGAAAGCAACAATGTAAAGGACCTCATTCTTCAAGAAATGTGGGGAAAGGAGGGTTTTCAGGATGCCTGAACCCATTGGCCTGGGTGAGGGCAGTTAAATGTAACTCTGTAATCATGACTCACTACCATTCACTTCAAATTCCAGTCTCAATTCACACTAGTTATGCAATGGCCAACATAAAAGGGCTTGTAGACTTCAGAGCCATGGACAACTTTATCAGACCAGCATTTGCCAAACAGATGGGACTCAGTCTCCAAAAAGTTGACAGACCCCACAAAATATGGAATATTGATAACACCAAAAATAAAGCAGGCAGGATCACTCACTGTATCAACCTAGAAGTACAAGCTAAAAACCAATGCAGAATCATGTGTTTCCTTGTCACAGACATTGGAAATGAGGACCTAGTACTAGGATACCCCTGGCTGGCCACCTACAAACCAACCATCAACTGGAGATATGCCACCATCCACAAAAATATGCTCCCAGTGGTAATCTGGTCCATACCCCCCAAGAACAACCCAGAAGTCATAGGAGGGATGATCACTGAAGAAGAAAAGCAAGAGGTAGTCCAAAACCTCAAAGAAGATGGGGCACTATGAACTATGGTGACAGAACTTGCCATTGAGGCCAAACAATACACAGAACAAGTGGAACTGCCAGAAGCATACCGGGCCTTCAACAAACTATTCAACGAGGAAGCCTCACATCGGTTTCCACCCTTGTGACCCTGGGACCATGCCATTGAATTCAAACCCAATACATTGGCATTGATAGACTGTAAAGTATACCTGATGATGCAAGAAGAGGACAGCAAACTCAAAGAGTTCCTGGATGAACAACTAAGCAAGGGATACATAAGGCCATCAAAATCCCCATACACCTCCTCATTCTTCTTCATTAAAAAGAAGGATGGAAAAATATGACCTGTACAGGACTACTGACACATCAACCCAGTCACTGTTCAAAACCAGTACCCACTCCTGCTCATATCTGACCTCATCACCAACCTGAGCCAGGTGCACACATACACCAAACTGGATGTCCAATGGGGGTATAACAATGTACAAATAAAGGAAGGAGACAAACACAAGGCAGCATTTAAAATGCAGTACAGACTATTTGAACCAACAGTCATGTACTTCAGACTCACCAATTCCCCAGTCACCTTCCAAACAATGATGAACACAATCTACTGAGACATCATCACAAAACACAAGCAAAAGGGAACCATAATACAGGTTTACAGGGATGACATTGGGAACACAACCCAACTCCTGGCAAGGCAACCAGAACATGAAGAAGTGGTACATGATGTACTACAAGTCACAATGGAACATGACCTCTACTTCAAACTGGAAAAGTGCCTATTCCACAAGCCACAGATGGATTACCTGGGGGTAATCCTTGAAAAGGGGGTAACATGCATGACCTGGTAAAAATTTCTGGCATCAAAGACTGGCCCACACCAATGAAGGTCCATGATGTATGCTTATTCCTAGGCTTCTGCAATTTTTACCAACTTTTCATCCATGGCTTCATAACACACACAAAACTGCTCAACCGACTCATGAGGAAGGACACTGAATGAAAGTGGACTGATGAAGAGGACAACACATTCAAGAAGCTCAAACAACTGGTAACCAAAGAACTAGTACTAGCACACCCAGAACTGAAAGACCAATTTGAAATGGAAGTAGATGCATCAGGATTCACAACTGGAGCAGTACTACTCCAACAGAAAGTAGATGGAAAGAAACACCCCATAGGATACTACTCTGCAACCCTTAATGAAGTGGAGTGTAACTACAACATTTACGACCTAGAACTACTGGCCATTGTCAAAGCCCTTTGATGCTGGAGACCATTACTCATGGGATCACCACACAAAATCAAGATCTATTCTGACCACATGAACCTTCAGTACTGGAAACTTCCACAGAATATAAGCAGAAGAGTAGCTCAGGAAGTACTGGAACTTATGGGATATGATTTCAAGATTCACCACATCCCAGGGAAAAGCAATGGATGCATGGACACACTGTCATGCAGACCCAACTATGATCAAGGAGAAAAGGACAATGAAGATGTAATAGTATTACCTGAAGATGTTTTCATCAAAGCCCTCACAGTCCAATCCAATTATGAACCACCACAACAAGAACTCAAGCTGCAATACTGGGTAGACTCACAACAGCTCAAGAAGGTAGATGGCACATGGTACTGACAAGGGAAGTATGTAATCACAGGGGATCAGTCAGAAAAGAGAGACCTCATTAAAAATCACCATGACCCTCCAGTCCATGGACATCCTGGAATTGTGCAAGCCATGCAACTGATCAAGCAGCAATACTGGTGGCCGGAGCTCAAACAAGATGTAAAGGATTATGTCAAGGGATGCACAGAATGTCAAAGGCACAAGGTTAACACCCAACTGATCCAAGTGCCATTAGTACCCATTTCCCCAAAGGAAGACACAACACCATTTGAAATGATCACCCTGGATTTCATCATCAAACTACCTGAGTCCAAAGGACATGACTCCATCCTTATGGTCACCAACCATGACTGCTCCAAAGCATCAGTATTCATCCCTTGCAGGGAAGAGATCTCAGTGGAAGAAACCGCCACCCTGTATGTCCTCCACGTCTTTCAAAGGTCTGGATTACCATCCAAAATCATCAGTGACCAAGACCCCTGATTTGCATCTAAGTTCACACACGAGTTATGCTGAATCCTGGGAATCTGACAAAACATATCAACAGCATACCATCCCCACACAGACAGACAATCAGAATGGACCAATCAATGGCTTGAACAGTATCTCAGGTTCTGGGAAAACGAGTGTCAAGATAACTGGGTCCCACTACTTCCCATAGCTGAATTTGCACATAACAATTGGCCCCACGAATCCATGAGAAAGTCCCCATTCTCACTCCTTATGGGCTACAATCCCCACACTGATTGGCTTGATAAGCCATCCCCTATCCCACAGGTTGCCACCAGACTGGAGCAATTCTGAGAAGCCCACCAAAAGGCACAAGAATTGATCAAAAAGGTGCAACTCATGTGGATCAAACACGAAGAAACACCACAATTCTGGGAAGGGGACCATGTGTGGCTGGAAGGGCAACACCTCCGAACCAACCAGCCTACTGCAAAACTAGTGGCACAATGCCATAGTCCTTTTAAGGTCATAAAGGTACTATCACCAGTCACTTACCAGTTGGAACTTCCCATGCAGTAGAGTATACACCCAGTGTTTCACATTGATTTACTCACACCTTATTGCAAAACAAGCATGCATGGGGAAAACTTCCAGTGCCCACCACCCAATTTAATGGAAGGAGAAGAAGAATACAAAGTTGAAAGGATTCTAGACCATTGGCATTTCAGCAGAAGACAATGCCTCCAGTACCTGGTGAAATGGAAGGGCTATCCAGATTCAGATAATCAGTGGGTCAACAAGGAAGACATATTCACCAAGGAAGTGATAGCTGAGTGCAGACAATCCAAAGTCTGAACACTCAATCACAGAAAAGCAGGACAGACAGCACAATTATTCTCACCCCCCACAAATCATCACACTGGATTCCTCCAATCTCTCCTCATTACATTCATGTCTATTCCCTCTGCCACCAATGCCATTGCTCATGTTGCCTCAAATATGAGCCCCATCCCCCATGAAGAGCTTGTGCAAGCCCTTCAAAGCCTTGTCCCCACCTTGCACACCCCCATGACCAGCAACCCCAACAGTTGGTGGCTCATCACCAAAGAAGGGGAGTGCCTCAACACCGTCCCACTCACAACACCCAAAGTCAATAGGCTTTGTGCAGCTCTTGTTGACAGTGAGACTTCCTCACCTTGACCTCTCCCAGTATGAGTTGAGTATTGGCAAGAAGAAGAAACTGACAGTGGCAATGCTACAGTGGCAAGAATGGAGGGTGGAGCAGGAATGGAGGAAAGTCACAGAAGAGTGGAAGTGGGAGCAGCTTTGGATGGCAGCCAAATGGTGGTCAGAGCTGCTGAGGATACAGAGGGAGTGGGTTGTGCATCAGAAGAGTTGGTGCTCAGACAGACCCAGGGCAGCCTCAGCAATTACTACCCAGCTGAGCACCCCCTCATTGTCACTGCTACTGATACTGACAACGCTGACGAGACCCCATACACCTGTGACACCCTTGGACAGCCACTCTATCAAGGAGGAGTACAAGCCGATGCTCCTCCCCTCTTCCCTACTCTCCAACTCTGCCACCACATGCTTGGACCCCCTCCTCATGGGTACAAGTACAACCAAGGTGAGGATTTCGTCCACTACCCATCACCAATGGACAGGAGCATACATGTCAAGCCACAAACATTCAAGTCATTATGAACTCTAACCCCATTGTCCTTGGCCTCATTGAGGACAGTGGAAAGGTGTACTCCCAGCCATTATATGCAGAGCTGCAGGTCAGGGCTACTGGTAAGCCCCACTATCCTCAGGAGGATCTAATCCTCTTTGCTGGCAGCTATCATGACTGCCCCCTGCTTTGATTGCGCTCTTAACGAGCTGCACGACATTAGTCTTAAGGCAGAGGTGCACTGCTACCAAGCATACATGTACAAGGCTGAGCAGATGGAGCAGCAGCTTCATCAGCTTGCCACCATGCTTGGAGGGGTTTGTTGGAATGTAATAAGTATGTAAGGCCCTTATCTATAGCAGTTACGACATTACTGCAAGTATGCTTTCCTATTATGGTAGTTAGGATATGTACTATACTGGGCGCAATTTGCCTCTGAGTGAAAAGAAGCCTCATGGCTAAGTCAAAGTGGTAATTTACATCAGGCATATGTAAAAATGCAATATTGTGGACACCTGTACTCATCACTTTTGCACTTCCGGACATGGTGGGGCCATAGGGTATATAATGCCTCCTATGGGAAGGGAGGCGAATACAGATTCACTCTCTTTCTCACTTGTGCACCCTCTCCACTCTATAGTCTCTCAACCTACTCAAAGGTGAGGACACCATTCCTGATAGCTGCGTGCATTGCTGCACTTTAGGTTATGGGCCCTGCTACAGGGTTTGCCGTTGCGCTCTTTGATAGAGCTGCACCTTGGTCACCTGCCCACCATGGCGTCACCTTTGAAAAGAGGGGACCCATGTGGTTGTAGGCACTAGACCTTAAGGAGGCTCCCTGGCTACTAGCAACCCAATATTGTACTCTAGAGGAGTACGCAGACCAGACTGCTCACCTACCTAAACAAGGCCATGTGAACAATCTCAATTAAGTTTGAGGCACTGCACATGACAACCTTGGGGTGATGTCGAGCAGTTCTATATCGGCTAGAGTGGCTATCCATGCAGACTGCAAAGACCATTACAACATTATAGTATTGACCTTCAGGGTCATATATGGGACTAATATTGGCTTTTTATCTCGCTCAGTATTGTTATTATGGTAACACAATGCTGACGTCCTTAAAGCCAACAGATCTCTACTACTATGTCGTCCCAACTCACTACACTTGTCCCTGTTTTCGATGGCTCTAACTGGGCCTCCTGGTCTACACAAATGACCACTTTTTTCATGTTGCACAAGGGCTCTGGGGCTATGTTGCTGGCACCATCCCTCAACCTCCTGCTGCTGATGCCAGCTGATAGAGCGGCTTGGATGAAATGCGATGAGATGGCAAGGGGTAATCTTACCCTACGTCTTTCACCTGCTATTCAGCAGGCAGTCTCCGGAGCGACTTCTCAGGCACTCTGGGACTCTGTGAAGGACCTGGTATGGTGTGGTCTCTATGCCCTGCATCTACAAGGACTTCAAAGAAGCCATCTCTATCTGTTTCAACACTAATCAGCATCCTGCTCCTCAGTTGAGAAGATGGCTGCCACTTTTGCTCGTCTTGGAGCAGTTACTGTTGGCACTGGTGCTAACAGCCACTACCCTTGCCATCCACCCACAGCTGCAGGCCCTTATTTGTTATGATCCAACCGTTTGGACCTTCTCTGTGTATGACTTTTGTTATCCTGTTTCACTTCGCTCCATTTGTCTTTTATTTTGTTACCAAAGGGGCTATCAATGTTAGCCACCCTAGACTCCGCTTCTACATCAGTGCCTTGACTTGTTTTCGGCTCTTTACTTCTGTGTGGACTTGTGTTCATGTTGTTTGGAACCTCGTCCTATTTAAAGCTGTACTTTACACTGTAGGAAGCCAGACTTGGCTTCATTTGCAATCTAGCAACCTTGCCTTTCGCTCCTTGGTGTGACTCAGCCTTTCCCCTCTTCTTGTGCATCCCCTACCTCTGTCCCTAACCCGGACACCCTCAAAGTCTTTGCAGTTGAACTATATCAACACGTCACACCTGTTAGACTCTGTGTACTCGCAAGACTGAGTATAGAGAAGTGTCAGACACTTCAGGCGAGGAGCCCTAACTACAGAGTAGTGGGACATATCGTGCCACACCCCAGACCACTCGTATTTCATAGCAATAAGACAATAGACTGTCTTCGCTTGATACTTGTGTGATATCGAACCCCTCGAACCCACATCCCTGCTAGGATGTAACATAAGCCAAGTCTACAACCCCCGACACATCAGGGACACCACTACCTCACAGTAGGGTGAGCGACGATCCAAGAGGACGCATCAGCCAATGCCCAGAACAACCACAGAACCCCCAGAACAACAAACCAGGTGACGGATCCTCTCTGACACAAGAGACCACTTCAGCAACTCCCCACACAGAACAAAACCCAGAAACAGACCACAATCGTGGCTAGTATCAGTGTCACCCTCGAACCAGACAACAACTGGACCCCAGTCCAAACCAGAACCCAATCCAACCTCCCACACCACGTTAAAAGCAGCCAACTAGGAAAAGGAGCTCGCTGGACCATAGAACCAGACCGACCACCTTGCTACAAGTGCCTTGTACGAAATAAATTCCAACCAGTAGAGTTCATCAACAACAATTGGTACATCCTCAGATACTTCCGAAATGCATACCACACATCAACCTCAAGTGTCACCCCACAAAGATACACTGAAGGACTTGGCTGGTGGAACAAAACAGACGAACAAAACCCAGACACACCTATAGCAGGAAGCTCTAGGGGAACATATGGACTCCGACAGAGCCAACCAGAAAGCTCAGACAAAGAAGACCAAAACTCAGTATCCTCCCACTCCTCCAACAACCACCTCACCCTCATCATACCTCTGCAAGCTTCATCTCATGCCAGCCCCACCATCCCCAACTGGATAGAACCATCCCCACTAGAACCAGATCAACCAGATGTGTTCCCAACCCCAATACCACCCATCAGAGTACCTTCACCAGTTCAACCACCACAGAACCCCAACAACAATCAAACAGCACCCACCATGTCCACAACAACCACCCCAGCCGTCCTACACACCAGTGCCAGTGGAGGACTCAAAGGAGTAGCACCTACTGCCTTCACCGGAAACAGAACAGAGAGTAGCCAGTTCAAAAGAGAACTACTACGTTACATCAAGTTAAATAGTGAACATGAGCTCATCAAACAACCCTATTCACGAGTCCTGTTCGCCCTCACACTATTCAAAGGACCTGGAGTACAACTATGGGTCAATCAAACAGAAGACAACATGGAAGCGGCACTAGCAGACCGTACCAAAACCCTCACCAAAGACAGTGAAGACCTATGGGACGGATTCACCAGAACCTTCGACAGGGATTGGACCGACACCTTGAACAAAGAAAGAGCTTACCAAAAGCTGATCAACCTAAAGATGCAAGGCGGAGCACTAGACAATTACATCCTCGATTTCGAAAACCTTGCAGGAATAGCAGGATGGGACAGAAATGCACCAGGAACAATAGAGTTCTTCAAAAGAGGCCTACCAACAGGTGCATATCGTGCTTGCCTCATGAGGACCACCATACCAAACACCATGGACGAATGGCAAGCTGCTGCCAGAGCAGAACAACAACGGTGGCAGCTCCTGAAGTCAGGACCAGGAACTAGAAACACTGGCCCCACACAAAGCGTAAGTCAGAACCAAAACCAAACCAGAAGGGACCCCAATGCCATGGATGTCGATGCCATGACCACTACACCCTTCAAGAAACTCACTGAAGAAGAAAAGAAGACACTCATGAAGGAGGGACGCTGCTTCAAGTGCAGACAACAAGGGCACATGGCCAGAAACTGCCAATGCCAAAACACCCCAAGCCAGGCAAAAGTCCGTGTTGGAACGTAATAAGTATGTAAGGCCCTTATCTATAGCAGTTACGACATTACTGCCAGTATGCTTTCCTACTATGGTAGTTAGGATACGTACTATACTGGGCGCAATTCGCCTCTGAGCGAAAAGTAGTCTCATGACTAAGTCAAAGTGGTAATTTACGTCAGGTGTATGTAAAAATGCGATATTGTAGACGCCTGTACTCATCACTTTTGCGCTTCCGGACATGGTGGGGCCATAGGGTATATAATGCCTCCTATGGGGAGGGAGGCGAATACAGATTCACTCTCTTTCTCACTTGTGCACCCTCTCCACACTATAGTCTCTCAACCTACTCAAAGGTGAGGACACCATTCCTGATAGCTGTGTGCATTGCTGCGCTTCAGGTTATGGGCCCTGCTACAGGGTTTGCCGTTGCGCTCTTTGATAGAGCTGCACCTTGGTCACCGCCCACCACGGCGTCACCTTTGAAAAGAGGGGACCCGTGTGGTTGGAGGGCACTAGACCTTAAGGAGGCTCCCTGGCTACTAGCAACCCAATATTGTACTCTAGAGGAGTACACAGACCAGACCGCTCACCTACCTAAACAAGGCCATGTGAACAACCTCAATTAAGTTTGAGGCGCTGCACATGACAACCTTGGGGTGATGTCGAGCAGTTCTATATCGGCTAGAGCGGCTATCCGGCAGACTGCAAAGACCGGTACAACGTTATAGTATTGACCTTCGGGTCATGTATGGGACTAATATTGGCTTTTCATCTCGCTCAGTATTGTAAGACAATGCTGACGTCCTTAAAGCCAACAGATTTTTACTACCATGTCGTCCCAACTCACTACACTTGTCCCTGTTTTCGATGGCTCTAATTGGGCCTCCTGGTCTACGCAAATGACCGCCTTTTTCATGTCGCAAGGGCTCTGGGGCTACGTTGCTGGCACCATCCCTCAACCTCCCGCTGCTGATGCCGCTGATAGAGCGGCTTGGATGAAATGTGATGAGATGGCAAGGGGTAATCTTACCCTACGCCTTTCACCTGCAATTCAGCAGGCAGTTTCCGGAGCGACTTCTCAGGCGCTCTGGGACTCTGTGAAGGACCGGTACGGTGTGGTCTCTATGCCCCGCATCTACAAGGACTTCAAAGAAGCCATCTCTATCCGTTTCAACACAAATCAGCATCCCGCTCCTCAGTTTGAGAAGATGGCTGCCGCTTTTGCTCATCTTGGAGCAGTAACTGTTGGTACTGGCGCTAACGCCACTACCCTTGCTATCCGCCCACAGCTGCAAGCCCTCATTGCAATGTCCGCTTTACCCCAGAAATGGGAGCACCTCATTCCTGTCATGTGCAATAATCTTGCCTTGGCAGATCTTCAGCTCACTACTGTATCGGCTTGTGTTGAGAGCCAATATGAGACTGAAACTAATCGCGGACAGCATAAGGCCGCTCATAACGCGCAGAAGCTCTCTGCCGTTAAGCGGAAGCGCACAGACCCTCGCTTCTCGAAGCAGGGTTCTTCGTTGCAGCAGCCTAGCGCCCCCGGCCCGTCCACCCAGCAGCAGCCTAACAGGCAGCGCGGAGGACGAGGTTCTGGAAGAGGCAAGGCCAAAGGGAAGGGCAAGGCACCTGCACGTGCTCCACAGCACTCGCATATTGCTTCTGTCGCCGCATTACCACCCCCTACTTCTCACAAGGTGACTCATATTGGGTCATCTGGTGTCACCATGAGGACAGAAGTCGAATCATCCTCTCCTCAGAGGACTTCGGGCTTCTTCCCTTCGGTCAATAAGGCATTGACGCTCGCTGAACGGCTGGATGTACCCGCTACAGTCCAGACCGTAAAGACGCTTGAGCAGCGCTTTGCTGACATTGACGTCCTCATGAAACCTCATCTCGAGACGTTCATGGAAGAGGAGTACGACTCCGATTTCAATATTGATATGACGCGGCAGCCTTCGGGCAGCGCTCAACCAATAATGAACACCGATGGACTTGATGACACCGAGATCTTTGGTGAGCATTCTAATGCTCTCCAAATTGACTTGTTGGATCTGACTGTAAGCAATGGGGGTTCTGATACAGAAAATCATGCCCCCACGCCTCCTTACGTCAACCCTGCTTCCATTGTCGAAGCGACAGTCAGGTGGGCTACTACCGGCAAAGGCCGCTTCCCTCGATCTCATTCTAACGAACAAATCGAATCTATCTGGCATAGCAACCAACAGTACCTTCGAGATAACGGCAGAGAAACACATCCTTATTTCGATGCCCTTGTCTCTCCTTTGGCCTCTCTAGGCCACTCCTTGACTCTGGAGTCCTTCTTGACTGGCCCGGATACTGAGATCCTCGATTGGGGATCATGTGATGAAGAGTACGTCTTTTCTTCACTTTGCGCACCACGTGCTGATAACATTACAGAATTAGTCCCACCCCTAAGAAGACCAAGGGTTGGCATCTGTAATAGTATCGTATATCTACGAGAATCACATGTAGTAGCACCGAAGTCACTCAAAATGTACAATTCTAGTAGCGCTCTCCTCGATTCTTTTGAGTGTGAGCACAATGAGTACTTCAGTCAATGTGCTAAGTGTTTAGAGCGTACTAAAAATATGTGGCTTCTTGACTCGGGAGCATCAGCGCACTTCACTAATCAACTTAGTGATTTTATCGACTATAAGCCAACTGCTCAGTCTGATAAGATTCCTGTAAAGACTGCTGCTCATACTCTATATGTTGAAGGGACCGGAACTGTCTTGCTTGAGCATTACATCGCAGACAAACTCGTGATCACACGGGTATACCCGGTTCTGTACATTCTGAGAATGAGCACACATCTTCTATCTATGGGAGTCTTCTTACAGCAAGGTTTGCGCGTTTTGGGGAATTCGCAGCATATTAACTTGCTACGTAAAAAGAAAACAATTGTCCAATGTAAACCCCTTCTTCACAGACAATCGTTATATTGGCTAGATGCCTCTATATCCACTCTAACTGAGTCGCTTATTGCGAACCAGTCTGCGTTATCTAATGTAGACTATGACCTTATGCATCGTCACCTTGGTCACCCATCTAAAGAGGTTCTAAGACGAGCTAAGGAAAACACTAAGGGCTTTCCAGAAGGGATAACTATTCCCACCTCTGATGTAATATGTCCTGGGTGCGCGCAAGGCAAAATGCCTGCTGCCTCACATCCTCCGTCTGTTACAAGGGCTAAAGTCTCTTTCAATCGAATTCATTCCGATTTGAAAAGCTTCCCTATACCGTCATACCACAAATATAAGTATTTTATTGTCTTCTTTGACGATTATACTTCATTTGCATGGATCACTCTTTTACGGGACAAAGCCTCTGCTATTACTGCTTTAAAGCAGTGGCTTGCGTTAATTAAAAATCAATTTAACGCTACCATAAAAGAATGGATGTCCGATGCCAGTGGTGAATACAAATTGGATGCTTTCCTAAAGCAGCTTAAGGATGCCAGCATAACAGTGCTACAGTCTGCGCCACATACGCCACAGCAGAATGGGCGCGCTGAGCGCTTTATGCGCACAATAATGGACAAAGCTCAGGCCATGCGCCTTGATGCTTGTTTACCACAGAGCTGGTGGGAATTTGCAGTCCAACACGCTGCACATTGTTATAATAGAACCCCCATAAGTCGCCTTCAATGGCAGACTCCTTACAAACTATTACACAATGAAGTCCCTGATATATCGCATCTTAGAGTATTCAGTTGTGGTGCCTATGTACACATTCCAGAAGCTCGCCACGTGAAATAAACTTTCCCCTAAAAGCGAGCTTATGATCTACCTTGGTAGAAGACCTGGAATGAAGGCTGATGTCTTCATGCGCACACCGAACACCTTGTTCTATTCAGACAAGGCACTCTTTGATGAAGCTCTATTTCCTAGGTGTCCTAAAGACATCCTAGACGCGAGCCCCGTGGTGTAACTCAGTTAGATGATGATACAGTTCCCCATGAGCTGTC
>JAKELG010000621.1:0-18587 GCA_021527035.1 Lactarius vividus
ACTTAGGCCTTAACCGGCTAACTCACATCCCGTCACCTCGGCTTGATCGACTTAGTGACGTGCACGTCGCACATAACGTTCCTGTGGTAACGTTACAGCTTTGTAGGCGTACCACCGTCCTTGCTTTGGGTCGTAGTTGTAACGTCTACCACGGACGTTTGCCTGACTTAGGCGCTGTTGTGACGTGGGTTCCCTCGGGGGTGAAACCTGTGGTTGTCCGAGTGCTCGGGAAAGACTGCGGGATGGGGCCAATACGTGCCTGTGGAATCCCTATAGGTGTACAACGTCTCTTCTATGGGAATGTTCGGGGGAGGGCTAGGGACTTTGCGGATGTACTCCCAGTCGAGGTTGTCGACGATGTAATAGCAGTGAGTTGGACGAGCGGTACGAGAGTTGAGGTATTCGAAGACTAGATGACACGTGGTACCAGGCGGGTAAATCACGGTTGGCTGATCTACCATTCACGGAGGAAGATGGAGATAAGGTCACGGGGATCCCTTCTAGGTCTTAGAGGGATATGCCGGAGCTAGTTCACTTAAGGACTCCTCGGGTCCTTAGCACAGAAGACGAGTGAAGAGTGGTAATTGAAGAAGACCAAGATGGGGATCCCGGTCTGTACTACGGTGAACTTAAATACAAGTAAGGGAGCCAGTTCTAGCTCCGCTCGAACTCGCAAGTCGCCAATAGCGTAAGTAGCGTACTCTAATAATAGAATGCGCAGTCGTCGTCGTAATCCGAAACTCGTACAACAATAGGAATCATCAGTCAGCATAGTAATCGTCATTACGTACAACAATGGCGAGCATCAGTCATCCAAACACGAGGCAACAAGATCCGAAGTCCATGACGTATTACTACTAACGTGCCGAGTCATTACGAACACGTCAGAGTTCACAACCGGCCCGTCTAGTCCGAGACCAAAACGTAACATCACCCCCTTTTCAGCGTCAAGCCCCAGCTTGACCACGCATGATGGCGAGCGGGTTGGTGCCTACCTCGCGGAGGGCCCTGATGCGGGCGATCTCCTCGGCGTCCTGCTCCGCCTTGGGCCCCCGATGGAGCGAGGCCCGAACGTTCTCGATGCGGTCCACCGCATGTGCTCGCTGAAGTCTGGTGACACACCTGTTGCGCTCGATCTCTATGCGCTCCAACTTCATCTGCTCCGCCGCTAATCGGTGCTGCTGTGCCCGCCATCCCAGCGTCATGCAACGGTAGCGATGGACCTCGGCCATGAGAGTCGCGTCCTTCATGTGAAGGAGTGCCTGGTCGACCGAGTCGACTAGTCCCGCGTCGGAGAGCAGGAACGTGAGGTCGTCGTCGGTGTAAGAGGGGGAAGAGGACTGCTCGTCGTAGTAGGGGACGGCGTGAACGGGCTTCCCGTATTGTTGATTGCATCCCGCCCTGAAAGCCAGGACGAAGGGGTCGGCAGTGAGGATGAGTTGAGTATACCGGGCGGGCCAAAGACGTTCCTGAGCATCGCGAATCTGAAAGGGAATGTAATGGACTCCCCTGTTGAACTGGTACCCCCTTGGAGGGGGTGTCTCCGCACGACTCTCGGTCTCCTGCACAGATTCCTCTTCCGAATCGCGGCGAAGCGCGGATGGATGTGGCGTCGGTAGTGTGATAGCCTCCCCGGTGGGTCCGCAAAGCGGGGGGGTTTCCGAGTGTGTCGTGGTGAGATGGGTGGCGTAACGTAGATACTGATGCGCCTCGAGGCGCTCGGCCGGGTCGTACGGGTCCCCGCCTTCGTCGGGTCCCGGTGGGGATGCTGGTCGACTGGGTACGTACCCCTGTTCGTCGCCTGCTGGGGTGGGCGCTCTGGTCGGGATGTAGTTGTCTCCGAGATGGCTGGGCTGATTGCTCTCGGAATAAACAGTGGGGGTCGGCGAAGGAATTGGGGATGTCCCGGGGGAAGGAGGACGACTTCCTCGCTGGTGAAGGGCGAGGGTAGACGACAGGGGTGACGGTGGCGTGGACTGTACTCGGTAAGGTGCTGATAGCTCGGTGTTGACGACATAGCGGAAGTTCACTGGGGAAGAGGGCCTCATAAGTGGGGAGTGAAGTGAAGGAGGGGGATGGAGACGTCTCTTGGGAGTTCCCTGCGCTTATATGCGTTTCTCTGGCGGGGTTGGAATTTTTGAACTCCCTTATCGCGTCGTCGGCGAATACGTCATCTTTGTTGACCCATTGATTGTCCGAGTCGGGGTATCCCTTCCATTTGACCAAATACTGCAGTTTGCGACTTCTGCCGAATCGCCGGGAGTCTAGAATTCTTTCGACCTCGTATTCTTCTTCTCCACCAACTAGATCCGGCGGTGGGCGCTGATAATTGGGTCCGTGCGTGGGTGTCTCGCGATAAGGCGTCAGAAGGTCCACATGGAATACTGGGTGAATCTGCCACTGTGTGGGAAGTTCCAAGCGATAGTTGACTGTGGACATCACCTGGATAACCCTAAAGGGGCCGTGGCGTCGTGCCGCTAGTTTCGCCGTGGGTTGATGCGTGCGTAGGTGGCGTCCTTCTAGCCATACTTGGTCTCCGATTTGGAATTTGGGCGTATCTTTGGCCTTGATCCACCCCTGCTGCGCTTTGATCATCAGTGACTGCGCGCGCTGTCGGAGTTCCTTGAATTGTTTGACCCTGAGCGCCACCTGTGGGATTGGTGATGGCCTATCGGTCCAATCAGCGCGGGGGTTATACCCCATAAGGAGCTGAAAGGGGGATTCCTTAGTGGTTTCGCTAGGCCAATTGTTATGGGTGAACTCAGCCATGGGGAGGTAGTGTATCCAATCGTCCTGTCTTTCATTGACCCAAAATCGCAGGTATTGTTCTAGCCATTGATTTGTACGCTCTGATTGTCCGTCGGTACGTGGATGGTAGGCCGTGGAGATGTTTTGTTCGATGCCCAGGATTTTGCACAGTTCTCGTGTGAATTTTGACGCGAATCGGGGGTCTCGGTCGCTGATGATCTTCCCGGGTAGGCCGAATCTGGGGAACACGTGTTTGACGTAGAGGGCTGCCGTTCCTTCTGCCGATATCTCTTCTTGGCATGGGATGAATAAGGACATCTTCGTGCAATCATGATCCGTTATCGTGAGGATCGTGTCGCAACCCTGTGCTTCGGGAAGTTTAGTGATGAAATCAAGCGCGATGGTTTCGAATGGCATAGCTTCGGGTTTCGGGAATATTGGGCGCAGAGGCGCTTTGATGGTCCTGGTGTTGACCTTGATCCTTTGACAGTCGGCGCATCCCTTTGACGTAATCCATAACCTCGTTCCTTAGACCTGGCCACCAGTAATATCGTTCCACGAGTTTGATGGTTCGGCTGATCCCCGGGTGTCCGTATACTGGAGGGTCGTGATGGTTTTTGATGAGTTCTCGTTTCTCTAGGAGTCCTCCTGTGACCACCCGTCGTCCGTCCCTGTACCAAGTGCCTTCGATCTTCTTTAGTCCATGTGGGTCTATCCAGGGGCGGAGTTTGTCGTCGTCTTGGGCATATACCGGATTCACCTTTTCCATTTCCTGTACTGAGATGGTGGCGTTGATACGGAGGGGGTCTTCTGTGGTATCTATTGCTGCGGCCCTGACAAAGATTTCGTCTGGTAGTACTGTCACCTGGTCGTTATCGCCTTCTCCTTGGTCGTAGTCCGGGCGTCTAGATAGAGCATCAGCTCTTCCATTTGCCGTTCCTTTGATGTGGTGAATTTCAATATCGTATTCGGAAAGTTCTAGTACTTCCCGGGCTACTCGGCGGCTTATCTTTTGTGGGGAGCGCCAGTATTGGAGGTTCATATGGTCCGAGAAGACTTTGATCTTGTGTGGCGATCCAGCCAAGTAGTGTCGCCAGTTTCTTAGTGCTTTAACGATTGCCAGCAGTTCTAGGTCGTAGATGTCGTAGTTCCTTTCTGCTGTGCTGAGGGTGTTGGAGTAGTAGGCTATGGGGTGTCTTTTGCCGTCCTTCTTGCGTTGAAGTAGCACCGCTCCTACCGCGAATCCCGAGGCGTCTACTTCTAGTTCGAATTGGTCTTTCAGTTCTGCGTGTGCCAGTACTGGTTCCTCTGTGACGAGCTTCTTGATCTTATCGAACGCTTCTTGTTCCGCGGTTGTCCACGTCCATTCGGTGTCTTTGCGTGTGAGTTTGTTGAGGGGTCGTGCGTGTGTGGCAAAATTTCGAATGAAGGCGCGGTAAAAGTTGCAGAAGCCTAGGAACGATCGCACCTGTTTGACGTTTTTTGGGGTTGGCCAATCTTTGATACCCGAAATTTTGACGGGGTCCATGCGTGTCACCCCCTTTTCAATGATTACCCCCAGGTAATCGATGCTCGGGGCGTGGAAGGTGCATTTTTCTGGTTTGAGAAATAGGTCGTTTTCTTCCAGAAGGTCCAGTATGTCGTGTACCGCGTCGATGTGTGCCTGTTCCGTCGATCGAGTTGCTATGCCTATGTCGTCCATGTATACCCTGATGGTCGTCCCTTTTGTTTCGTGGTACGCGATGAGATCTTTGCAGATTTCGTTCATCATAGTTTGGAAGGTTGCAGGAGAGTTGGTCAGTCCGAAGAACATTACCGTGGGTTCGAATAGTCCGTATTTCGTTTTGAACGCTGCTTTTTCCTGGTCGCCCTCTTTGATTCGTACATTGTTGTATCCCCAGCGGATGTCTAACTTGGTGAATATAAACGCTCCGCTTAGGTCAGCGATGAGTTCCGGGATGAGCGGGAGGGGATATTGGTTGCGTATAGTCCAGTTGTTGATGTTTCGATAGTCCTGTACGGGGCATAGCTTTCCGTCCTTCTTTTTAATGAAGAAAAAGGATGATGCATACGGGGATTTCGATGGTCTAATGTATCCTTTGGCCAGTTGTTCGTCAATCCATTCCTTAAGCGCTACGTCTTCTGCTTGGCTCATGGGGTACACCTTGCAGTCGATAGTGTCCGGGGCGTTCGGCTTGAAGTCGATTGCGTGATCCCACGGTTTTGATAGTGGGAATCGGTTCGATTCTTCTTCGCTAAAGATTTTGACGTGCCTTTGATATTCTTCCGGTACCGCTTTTACTTCCGTGTATTGCTTGGCTTCGATCGCCATTTCCGTTGACATTGTTGCGCGGAGGCGAGTGTCTTCAAGGTCACATTCCTTCTTGAGCTGTTCCTCGATCTTTTGCTTGTTCGGTAGTAGCAGTTTCTCGAGTACGAGTCTGGCAATGACCGGATCTATCCGGGGTTTCGAGGGGTTTGTAGTTCGCAGGACTACTGGGTACTCAGCTTCGTTTAGGGTCGCAGTGGCCCATTGGATATCGGGTTGGAAGGTCGCCAGCCAGGGGTATCCTAGGATAATGTCTTCCCCTCCTACGTCGGTCACCAGGAATCGCATTTCCTTGGTGACTCCTTTGGTTTGTACCTCTAGATCCACGCAATGAGTGATCTTGCCTCCTTTGTTATGCGTGCCGTCAATATTCCAGATCTTTCGATGACGGTCTAGTTCCTTGAGGCCCAGCCTCATTCTCTTGACGAATTCCGGATGTATGAAGTTGTTGGTGGCTCCGGAGTCCACTAGTGCTCTTTTGTCGGCCATGGCGTAATTTGCGCGTAATGAAACTGGAACATGCATAGATTGATAGCGCGTTATGAACACAGAATTACACCGTAATGCCCTCACCCAGGCCGTCGGGTTCAGGCGCTTTGAAAATCCTCTCGCCCCAACAGGTCCCGAACCACCAAATCCCTGGCTTCGTCGTCGAGGCTTCGGACTCCGTTTATCCAATTGGTCGCCCGTTCTTGCGGCGTATCAGTGGTGGCGCGGGCGCCTCGGCTACTGCCGTTATCGTCCTCGAATTGGATAAGGGGTTCTTCTGTGACGCTTTGAACTTCCTCGATGAAGGCTCCTCGTCCTTGACGTGGTTGCCAGTTCGCATTGGTACGCGGGCGACGCGGTTGGCGGCAGTCTCTTTGGAAATGGCCTGCTTTGCCACAGTTGTAGCAGAGGAGGTTCTTCTTGTCGATGATCCCTTGGTTGGGTCATCCCCCTTGTTGGGTGTAAGGGGGTTTGGCGTAATCGATTTCTTCCGATCCCGCTAGACGGGCGCGAACTCTTCCTGGCGTGGTGTCCATAGTGTCAGGATGATTCCTGAACGCCTGCCATCCCTGACGGGGTTGCTGAGGGCGGTTTGGAGCATTGAATGTCCTCAGAGAAGTATTGCCCGGCTTACCGGGTCCTGGGGGTTTGCGTCCCCCCAAACGTGTCTGTAGGTGCATCCATTTGCGCTGTTGTTCCAACGCTGCCACTTTCCACTGGGCGTACGTGTTTGGACTGTGGAAGTTGTAGGCGTTCTTGTAGAGTTCTACTGGTAGACCGCTTGTAAACTTGTCTAGGACGAGGGAGTCGTCGAAGCGATATCCTGCTTCTCTGACCGCCTTTTCGAATTTGGCGACATATGTGTCGATGTCTTGTCCTTCCATACGGAATCCTTTCTGCAGCTCTTGTTGGGCGCGTTCCTTTTCGAGAGTGTCGGCGAACGTGTTGCGGAAACCGAGCTCGATAGCTTCCCAGATCCATTTGTCGTAGGGGCCGTGTTTGGCTTTGTATGCCTTGACCCATTTGGTGGTCGACAGGACCCACTCGTTGACATGTTCCCCCTGGATATAAGTGAGGAAGATTAGTGCTTTGCGATAGGGGAGGGTGAACGCAGGGTTGTCGTAGTTGGTCTCCACGAATAATTCCCATTGAGTAAGGAACTGTTGGACTTTGGTGCGGTCGCCTGTGAATACGAGCGGTTCTCTGCCCATGAATTTCTCGGGCTTGGTTCCGCTGGAGACATTGGGTCCTGTGAATAGGGGTCCTCCTGGGTCTCCTCCTCCGTCGTCTCCTCCTCCTCCTCCGCCTCCATGCCCTCCGGGCAGTGGTCCTTCCCCGTGACTTATGCGTGCGGGTTCCTGGAATGTAGCAGGTTGTTCGGTGATGGTAGTGGTCATGTCTGTGGGGATAGACTCAGCTAGTAATCCAAGTTGCGCTTCTTCTTCTTCTGCTTGGGCTTCTAAAATGCGAATTTCCTCTGGGTTGCTTCCCAAGGACGGGGATGGTGCTGGTGTCTTTGGGGTGGGGGATCGGACTGGTTCTTCCTCTTGTCCGTCTATGGGGCCCCACTGATCTCTGGTGGTGACTTCGCTTTGTAAGATGTCGAGTTTGAGGCTTGATCCAGCCGGTCTGACGACTTGTAATTTGTAGTGGAGTGCGTCCCACTTGAGTTCTGTCCAGCAAGTGTGTTCAAAGTTGAATTCTACCGGGATAAGTCCGGTTTTGCCGTCCTTGTAGGTATAAAGGACTACGTAGCCTGGGTCTCCTTGTTCTGTCTGCCAAAAGGCCTCCTTGAGGTATTGCTTGGGGACGTTGGTGTAAGTACATACACTTACCCATTCGGGACACGCCATCCCGTTTCACATTGGAATCCATAGGATCACACAGTATATAGTAACGCGGTGTCGCCCCCCTGTCGCACACCTCTCTTAGACCTTCTTCCTCTCTTCTCCCCATATTTTAACTACTCGAGCGCTCCCAAAAGAACTCTTACTCTAATATACACCGCCGATTCACGTTCTGTTTGTCTGAATTGCCAGTGTTGCCCGTCCTCACCCGCGACTGGCTCACACTTTTTTTTGAACGTGTTATCGATCGGTATCTCTCGCCGTCCCCAAACTGGCTGCCCGCCATTCCAAGCGGATACAGAATCGCGCACCTCCCCCCACCATCGAGAACCCCTCCCCCTCCACTGTCACACCTGAACAACCAGTAGTAGACAACACCAGTCCCAATCACCGCGACCCCGATCAGACTGTCCCTGACCAACCCCCTCCTGAGCAAACTGATAACGAACCGACCCACACTACTGTAATAGAGGACAACGACACCTCGTCCGACGAGTCTTCATCAGTCGACATACCGATATATACCCCCCCTACCGTAAGAATGGAGCAAAAGGCCGTTGTTTCCCACCCCATCCTATCCAGACCCCCCATCATGTCGAGGGGCGAAGTCACACCGGACGCCGTCCGAGAGTTCGAGAACCATTGCGAGAACTTCTTCCTCAATGTCAAGGGCGGCGTAACAGAAAGCCAAAAAGTCACCAAAATTATCGGAAGTTTCGAAAACCCGTTGATAAATGACTGGATTTCCTGTGAACGAAGCACACTGGCCGCGATGACATTCGAGGACTTCATGAAGGAATTCCGTGTCCAGTTCCTCCCCAAAAACTGGGAGAGCGTACTGAAAACTCAAGTCATGAGCTCCCGTCTCAACCCTAGCAAAGAAACCTTCGCGGCATGGGTAGCAAGCGTCCGAACACTCAATGTTGCCCTCCGCGGTACCACCTCCCATCTAACCGACGAACGCCTTCGCACCCAATTGGAGGTCAATATGGATGAAGAACTGCGAGACCTCGCTGCCGAAGTGGATGCGAACGCCATCGAGGAACTCCTACCGTGGATCCAAAAGGTCCGAGACATCGATAGCAAGCGGCAAAACCAGCGGAAACGAGTAAACGAACAGATTGATGAACGCGTACGGAACATCAAACGACCGTATGATCCCACACGCACTGTTCGAAGCAACAACGGATACACCCCGCCCAATGGGGGGACCGCTGGAACGGCGTCGAAGACACCCAATTCGGACAACCCATACCCCCCCCGACTCACCAATGATGAGCGTCGACTCCTACAAGAGCATGACGGGTGTTACAAATGTCGAACGTTCTACGCATGGAAGGAAATGCGTAGTGTACTTACACCCCTCCCCGGTATAATAAAAGGCCATAAACTTAAGCAATAAAAATAAACAAGGAAAAAAAGGGGGGGTGCAAAGGCGCTCAGCACGGGTGCGTCAAAACCCCTGTGGGGAAAGCTACCGGCGGCGAAGAGAAAGCTATCGTAAAACAACAAGCAAGGCTGGCTAGCGGTGGGGGTGTGGTAGCATTTTGTCGTTGTTGCCACTTGTCCAGCGCTTCACAGTCTTCGAGCTCTTTTGCAGGGAGCCACTTGTCGCCTTCTGGGCCTTCACCTCGCCACCTTACGCGGTATTGAAGTCCTCGTCCGCGTCGACGTTGGTCGACGATCTTGTCGATGAAGAATTCTTCATAACCGTCAATTGTGACAGGGTTTGGGGGTTTGAGTGCTCTTTCTGGGAATAGTTCATTGTTGTTTTCTGTGAAGTGCTGTACTTCCGATGTGTGGAACACTGGGAATATGTTTGGTCGTTCTGGAAGGTCCAGTGTGACTGTGGAGTGGGTTTTGTCAGTTGCAATGATATGGTATGGTCCATCATAGCGTGGCATGAACTTAGCCGCTCGATGTGTGTCGCTCGATTTGTATTCTCTGCGCCTGTGTAGTGTTGACAACACCACACGGTCACCAACTTCGAAGGGGAAGTGTAGGGCTCGGTGTTCATTAGCGTGAGCAGCCTGGCTGACTTTGGCATTGAGAAGGTTGTCATGCACCTCCATTTCGATTGGGGCCATGCGTGACACTAACTCTTGGGCTGTTATCTCTATTGGTTCATCTGATTTGTGTGCTGTTATTATCGGTGGTAAGAGCCGTGCGGGTTTTCCAAAGCGCAGTTGGAAGGGGGTGAAGCCAGTGGAACTATTGATTGTGTTCATGATGTCGAACCGGACCTTGGGTAAGGCTCGCGCCCAACCCTTTTGGTCGCGTTCTACTGCGAAGCGGAGACATTGTATTACTGTCTTGTTGGTGCGTTCGCTGGAGCCATCTGTCTCTGGGTGGTATGCCGAGGACATCTTTAGCTTTACTCCGGTTAGTTTGTGCAGTGCTTTCCAGAAGCGGGAAACGAAGAGCTTATCACGGTCTGAAACTATCTCTAGTGGGAGACCATTTTCGCAGTACCATTTCTCAAAAAAAATTTGGGCTAATTGTTCTGCGGATAGCGTTGACACTGTAGGTATGAGTCGGATGTCAGAACCAAGGCGGTCAGTGAACGTGAGGATCGTATCGAAGCCGTGGTCAACCGGGAGAGGTCCCACAAAGTCAATCGCAACCGAGTCACAGCGTCCATCTGGTATTGGCAACGGGTGGAGTGGGCCAATGGGTTTCGTGGTGCGGGACTTGTTTTCCATGCTCCGATCATGCCGACCGTCGAGCCGCTCCGATCACGTCGATCGTTGAGCCTTTGACTTCCTTCACTTGACATCTATGTCGTCATCTCTCGCCCATCCCGTCATCCCTCGCTCACCCAAGCCCGGCACTCTGTCACATGCAAACTGACTCTGGAGGAGAGCCTGACGTATAAAGGGACGCCCTCGTCACCTCGGACATCAGAATCTCCGATCCCCTTCTTATACCTTCCTTACACTTATTACCCTTGCGCCATCACTCTCGAGATACCCCCTCTTTAATATACCCAAGTTCACGTTTGGTTACTGGCCCGATTGAGTGTAGCTGGTCACGGCCAGCTTCCACTTTTTTTTAAACGTGCACCTTGGTATATACCGTCGCTCCCCCGCGACTATCGTTCACCCCCTCCAACACCCGCTTCCCCGCGATTATCGCTCCACTTCCCGACACCAATCACCGTACAGACGGTACCTCCCCACTGTCACTGTCGTCACCGTACATACGGTGTTTTTTTTTTCCGATCGTTACTGTCGTGACGACCGCCCACACCAGTTACCGTACATACGGTATTACCCAGTTATCACTGTCCTGAACAACGACACAGCCATAAAAGGCTTATCGTGACCAACGTACCAGAACGTTTACCGATCATCATTGTCCTGAACAACGACGCAGCCGTAAAAAGCTTATCGTGACCAACGTACCAGAACGCTTACCGAACATCACTCCCACTGTCCTCGTATCTCATCCTGTTACTCGACCGTCCTAATACCGATCATATCCTCATCGTACACACCAACAAGATAAAATAAAATAAGTAAAATGCCTGACCAAAGACCTGATCACCTGATCACCGCACCGCCCACGCTCAAATGCGATCATTTCATCTGGCACTGTGCAGTAAGCGGTGTAACGTCTCATGTCCCAGTAAACACAACCGCACTCATCGACAGCGGAGCACACATGATCTTTATCCGCTCTGATCTTGTCAATAAACTAAAACTGCCCTCATTCGAATTGAAAGAACCAGAGCGAGTCAGCGTAGCAATCGACCCGCAGAACAGACACACCGCTCTCACACACTACGTTCACTTAACCATAACCTCCAGAGATCACGCTTTCCGCTCCACAGTACTGCACGCCGTTATTGTCCACGACCTTTGTATGCCTATCATCCTGGGGCTCCCATTCTTGAGTGACAATGATATTGTTTGTGATTATAAGAAACGCGAGTGTCTCGCAACAAAGATAGACCCCCCGTACAACCTCCTGAGTCTCACGCCGCCACAGAAACGCCAGGAATTACAAATAAACGCTCCTGATATATTAGCAGCGATCCGCGAGAGGATCAGTGTCCTCGACCTGGAAAGCGCGCTTACAAAGAAGGACGCAGAGATGCGCCGCAAGTTTGCGAGCGTTTTCGAACCCCTGCCACACTCAAACGAACTTCCTGACAAACCACGTGCCCGGATCCGACTGAAAGATCCAACTACATCGATAAAGTCAAGGAACTATCCGTGTCCCCGCAAATGGAAAGATGCATGGCACACGCTACTCCAACAACACTTGGGAGCTGGACGCATACGCCCCTCATCTGCTCCCACTGGGTCCGGGGCTTTCATCATCCCGAAAGCTGATCCTACCGCTCTCCCACGATGGGTTAACGATTATAGACAACTTAACGCAAATACAATTACTGATAGTTTCCCGATTCCCCGAATCAACGAGATCTTGGCCGACTGTGCCTGCGGTACGATCTTTGGTTCCATAGATATGACTAATAGTTTCTTTCAAACGAGAATGCATGCGGATGATATTGAACTCACCGCGGTCAATACCCCATGGGGCCTATACGAATGGGTAGTTATGCCTATGGGAATCAAGAATGCACCTGCCATCCATCAGCGACGAGTCACAGCAGCGCTGCAGCCGTGGATTGGCAAATTTTGCCATGTCTACATTGACGACATATCCATTTGGTCCAAATCTGTAGAGGAACACGAAAACAATGTCGCCACGATACTCCAGGCACTCGCCGACAACAAACTATACTGCAACCCAAAGAAAACGAGGCTGTTTGCTACAGAAATCCGGTTCCTCGGACATCGGATCTCAGCGAAAGGAATTGAGGCGGACGAAGGCAAAGCAGACCGTGTAATCAATTGGCCCCGGCCAACATCCGCGAAACAAGTCCGTGGATTTCTTGGGCTAGTACCCAAACGTGAACTTGGGTATATTAAAGAGGGGGTATCTCGAGAGTGATGGCGCAAGGGTAATAAGTGTAAGGAAGGTATAAGAAGGGGATCGGAGATTCTGATGTCCGAGGTGACGAGGGCGTCCCTTTATACGTCAGGCTCTCCTCCAGAGTCAGTTTGCATGTGACAGAGTGCCGGGCTTGGGTGAGCGAGGGATGACGGGATGGGCGAGAGATGACGACATAGATGTCAAGTGAAGGAAGTCAAAGGCTCAACGATCGACGTGATCGGAGCGGCTCGACGGTCGGCATGATCGGAGCATGGAAGGAAATGCGTAGTGTACTTACACCCCTCCCCGGTATAATAAAAGGCCATAAACTTAAGCAATAAAAATAAACAAGGAAAAAAAGGGGGGGTGCAAAGGCGCTCAGCACGGGTGCGTCAAAACCCCTGTGGGGAAAGCTACCGGCGGCGAAGAGAAAGCTATCGTAAAACAACAAGCAAGGCTGGCTAGCGGTGGGGGTGTGGTAGCATTTTGTCGTTGTTGCCACTTGTCCAGCGCTTCACAGTCTTCGAGCTCTTTTGCAGGGAGCCACTTGTCGCCTTCTGGGCCTTCACCTCGCCACCTTACGCGGTATTGAAGTCCTCGTCCGCGTCGACGTTGGTCGACGATCTTGTCGATGAAGAATTCTTCATAACCGTCAATTGTGACAGGGTTTGGGGGTTTGAGTGCTCTTTCTGGGAATAGTTCATTGTTGTTTTCTGTGAAGTGCTGTACTTCCGATGTGTGGAACACTGGGAATATGTTTGGTCGTTCTGGAAGGTCCAGTGTGACTGTGGAGTGGGTTTTGTCAATTGCAATGATATGGTATGGTCCATCATAGCGTGGCATGAACTTAGCCGCTCGATGTGTGTCGCTCGATTTGTATTCTCTGCGCCTGTGTAGTGTTGACAACACCACACGGTCACCAACTTCGAAGGGGAAGTGTAGGGCTCGGTGTTCATTAGCGTGAGCAGCCTGGCTGACTTTGGCATTGAGAAGGTTGTCATGCACCTCCATTTCGATTGGGGCCATGCGTGACACTAACTCTTGGGCTGTTATCTCTATTGGTTCATCTGATTTGTGTGCTGTTATTATCGGTGGTAAGAGCCGTGCGGGTTTTCCAAAGCGCAGTTGGAAGGGGGTGAAGCCAGTGGAACTATTGATTGTGTTCATGATGTCGAACCGGACCTTGGGTAAGGCTCGCGCCCAACCCTTTTGGTCGCGTTCTACTGCGAAGCGGAGACATTGTATTACTGTCTTGTTGGTGCGTTCGCTGGAGCCATCTGTCTCTGGGTGGTATGCCGAGGACATCTTTAGCTTTACTCCGGTTAGTTTGTGCAGTGCTTTCCAGAAGCGGGAAACGAAGAGCTTATCACGGTCTGAAACTATCTCTAGTGGGAGACCATTTTCGCAGTACCATTTCTCAAAAAAAATTTGGGCTAATTGTTCTGCGGATAGCGTTGACACTGTAGGTATGAGTCGGATGTCAGAACCAAGGCGGTCAGTGAACGTGAGGATCGTATCGAAGCCGTGGTCAACCGGGAGAGGTCCCACAAAGTCAATCGCAACCGAGTCACAGCGTCCATCTGGTATTGGCAACGGGTGGAGTGGGCCAATGGGTTTCGTGGTGCGGGACTTGTTTCGTTGGCAATCAGCACAGCCGGGGATGTAGCCTTCTTCAAGGTCACGGCGCATGTTCGGCCAATAATAGGACGTGCGCAACGACCCGTAAGTCTTGGGCGCACCAAAGTGTCCGAGTTGGTCGTGTGCCAGTCGGAATAGGGTTTCACGGACGTTGCCGGTGTTTGGGATTACAAGGCGGTCGTCAATGAACCAGTAACCATTTTGAGTGTGGACATTTGCCATGCCTGCAGCGGCTTTCATTAGTTTTTGTGTGAACGGGTCGGTTCTATACCCGTCTCTTATCTTGGATAGGATCGCGTCTTCAAGTTCGAGGCGTGTACGAATTGTTTTGGTTTGGGTGGAGCTTACTATTGCGGCGACAGCGGTGAGTGGGGTGTCCGGCAAGCGGGATAAGGCGTCAGCTGCACAGTTCTTGTCTCCAGGTAGGTAATGTATTGTTGCGTCATACTGGGATAGGAATTCCATCCAACGTGCTTGTCGCCGGGACAGATCACGTTGCGTGTTAAAGTGTTCGAGTGTTCGGTGGTCGGTCCAGACTTCAAAGCTATGGCCAAGTAGTTCAGACCGCCATTTAGCGAGAGCGCGAATGATAGCCAGCAGTTCTTTTTCATGCACTGGGTAGTTTAATTCTGCTCCTTTGAATGACCGGGAGTCGTACGCAACGGGTCTAGCGGTCTCATAAGTGGGCCCAAAGGAGAGTATGGCTCCGGACCCCGTGTCGCTGGCATCCGTTGTGACAAATATTTTGTAGTTTGGCATGAGTGAGGGGTCTATGGTGGTTAAACATTCCGGCGAGGTTACGAGTTTCTTGATCTTCTCAAATGCCCTTTGGTGCCTGTTTGTCCAAGCTGGGAATTCTTTGTCGCATTCCTTTCGTGTCAGCTCATCGAGGATGGACGTATAATCTGCTAGGTGCGGAAGGAAGGCGGCAAGGTAGCGTACTAGCCCAAGAAATCCACGGACTTGTTTCGCGGATGTTGGCCGGGGCCAATTGATTACACGGTCTGCTTTGCCTTCGTCCGCCTCAATTCCTTTCGCTGAGATCCGATGTCCGAGGAACCGGATTTCTGTAGCAAACAGCCTCTCGATGCCGGGAGAATACGACCTTCGAATGCACCCGCAGGGTCGGGAGCTTTCATTATCCCCAAAGCAGACCCAACCGTACTCCCTAGATGGGTAAACGACTACCGACAACTGAATTCGAATACAGTCACCGACAGCTTCCCTCTACCCCGCGTGTCTGAAATCCTCTCCGACCTCGGAAATGGAAAACTGTTTGCACAAATAGACATGACGAACAGCTTCTTCCAGACAAGGATGCACCCAGATGACGTGGGCCTCACCGCTGTAAACACACCATGGGGGCTATACGAATGGACGGTAATGCCGATGGGCATAAAGAACGCACCGGCGATACACCAAAGGCGCATCACCGCCGCACTACGTCCATGGATTGGTCGTATATGCCACGCCTACATAGACGACATCGCTATCTGGTCAAAAACGATCGAAGAACATGAAACAAATGTTAAAATAGTCTTGACGGCCCTAAAAGCGCACAAACTATACTGTAATCCAAAGAAAACAAAGCTCTTCTGCACGGAAATCCGGTTCCTCGGACACCGCATATCAGCGAAAGGAATAGAAGCAGACGAAGGCAAAGCGGACCGGATAGCAAACTGGCCAACGCCTACCAGCACGAAGGAAGTGCGCAGCTTCCTTGGTCTTGTTCGCTACTTGGCGGCTTTCGTCCCGAAGCTCGCACAATACACAGGCGTACTCGACGAACTCACAAAAAAGGAATATGATAAGTCATTCCCTGATTGGACGGACAAACATCAAACGGCCTTCGAAACAATTAAACGACTTGTGACATCTACTGAGTGCCTCACAACTATCGACCCGTCCTTAATGCCCGACTACAAGATCTTCGTGACAACGGATGCGAGCGACACGGGGTCGGGAGCCGTGTTATCATTCGGACCCTCACGCACTGAGGCCCGACCAGTAGCGTACGACTCCCGCTCCTTCAAAGGCGCGGAGCTGAACTACCCAGTACATGAAAAGGAGCTCCTAGCCATTGTCCGGGCTCTAGCTAAGTGGCGTACCGACCTCCTGGGATACCACTTTGAGGTATGGACTGATCATAAAACGCTGGAACACTTCTGCACGCAGAAGGACCTGTCGAGACGGCAGGCGCGTTGGATGGAGTTGATGTCCCAATATGACGCAACAATCCACTACATACCGGGAGAACAAAATGGCGCCGCCGACGCGCTCTCACGACTACCTGATCCAGACATTGTAACCATTGCGTCCATTGTCGCCTCCTCACAAAATAGGCGAATACGCTCCCGCTTCGAAATAGAGGATGCAATACTAGACGGAATACGAAAGGGATATGAGACCGACCCATTCACAGCAAAAGTCAAAGGAGCGGCTCCAGGTATGCACAATGTGACAAACGAGAATGGCTACTGGTTTGTAGACAACAGGCTGCTGGTACCAGACGTCAAACACATCCGCGAAACACTGTTCCGGCTTGCGCACGACCGACTTGGACACTTTGGAACACCAAAAACATATGGGGCTCTGCGAGATGCGTTCTATTGGCCAAACATGAGACAGGACCTCGAACGCGGCTACATCCCGTCATGCGCTGAATGTCAACGTAACAAATCAAGGACGACCAGACCACTTGGACCACTGCACCCCCTCGCAGTCCCAGACCAACGATGTGACTCAGTCACAATTGACTTCATCGGGCCCTTGCCGACCGATGAGGGCTTCGACTGCATCCTGACGTTCACCGACCGACTGGGGTCAGATATCCGGCTCATACCAACGACAACAACACTCACTGCAGAACAACTGGCGCTAATATTCTTCGAAAAGTGGTACTGCGAGAACGGCCTCCCACTTGAAATAATCTCTGATCGCGATAAGCTTTTCGTCTCCCGATTCTGGAAAGCCCTGCACGGACTGACGGGTGTGAAGCTAAAAATGTCCTCCAGCTACCACCCCGAAACGGACGGCGCCAGTGAACGTACAAACAAAACCGTGATACAATGCATCCGGTTTGCAGTTGAAAGGGACCAGCGGGGTTGGGCACGCGCACTCCCCAAAGTGCGCTTCGACTTGATGAACACCATCAACGGGTCGACAGGGTACACCCCTTTCCAACTAAGATTCGGAAAATCACCAAGGCTATTACCGCCCATGATAATGTTGAGACGTCACCTAATTGAAGTGTGATGTCTCGTGGGATATGATTGAGTCATTCCCTTCCTTATACGGTATCTGACCCTTATGGTTACATTATGGACTTCCGGACTTGTACGGACCGGTTATTGTTTATCTTTATTTTGTAGTTCCTTATTAGGTTCTCCTTGTTCTTATTGTTAAGATACCGGACTCATCCGCATTAGGCGGTTTTATTGTTCTCTGCCCTCCAATGGCATTTCTCCCTCTGGCGCACAGACCAGGTGTATTTCGTTTGAGTCACCAGTGCGCACAGACCATTCTTAGCTAAGCGTCCTGTATATAAGGACTGCTGTTTTCGCCCTCACACTTCAGAGTTTCTTCATCCTCTGAAGTGTAAGTTCCCTCTACTACTAAGCCTCTCTACCTTACGCTGACACTGTAGTAGATACTTTTGTCCTTAGGTGTGTAGCGCTGCTATAGAGTTTCTTCATCCTCTGAAGTATACTTTTGTCCTTAGCCGCTCTTGCTTTATCTCGCTGTTAGTGCTGCCAGCTCAACAGGTTATGGGCCCTGGACGCTCATACTAACAGCCGTGTTCCAGATCTACCTCGTGCCATTTGCTCTCTCTGAACTCGCAACCTCTGCACTATCTCTCCCACTCAGTGAGCATCCTCTATCCTCTTTCCTTCGGCACATTCCTTTCTTGTCCACCGGCATTATTTAAATGTCGTGCCAATATTGGCTAGCCTTCTTATGAAGGTTCTCGCGAAAGGCGCTAGGGAGCTGTTAAGTCAGCAGACGCGTCCTTAAGTTCCCCTGTGCGCATTTCCTCACTACTTATTTTCTGCCTCCCGGTTTTCGTCCGGATTTATTAGGCCAATAGGGGAAGACCCTTGCGGCTATAGGCCACCTTAATGGTTGGGAGATACTCGGTTAATACCTGGGTCTCTTTATGGGGTGTGAAGGCCTGGTTAATAGTCAAACCCAGAAGTCCTTCCCTCAGACACAACTAGGGGTCGCTACTATAAGTAAAAGTACTATACATCAGTGCTAAGACCCTTAATGGTCTGGTCTAGAGACTCCACAGACGGCAATTGGAGATGATGTTGGAGTTGATCCTCATCTCTCCTCTTGGAACTCGCTGTTGGCTCCTCTCTAGGGCACTGCCCCTCTTAGGGCTACCAGTGAACCTGAGTAGCCCCTGAGGACGGCCTAAAGGTTAGGACACGCTCTCCGGGAAACCCTTCGCCGGGAAGTACCCCAGACGTGACTCTGCTTGACCCTGACTAAAGCTATCACTAAGACTGCTTGCCCTTGTCGCAAGGTCCATGTGGTAACAGGCTAGTCCTAAGAAGGGGTTTAGTTTAATTAACTAGTACTTTTTACAA
>JAKELG010000622.1:0-18543 GCA_021527035.1 Lactarius vividus
GAAAATTGTAACAACGAGTGGGGCTTTCATAGGGTGCATGTTGACCTTGTGTCTTTGACATTCTGCGCATCCTTGCATGTAGTTTCAGACGTCTTGCTTCAGTTCCGGCCACCAGTACTGATGCTCCACGAGTCGTATGGTTTTGGCAATTCCCGTGTGCCCATGTACCAGTGGGTCATGATAAGCAGAGATGAGTTTTCATTTCTCCTCCAATGAACTGGTGATGACATACTTCCCTTGTTGGTACCAGGCTCCGTCGACATATTTTAGCTGTTGTGGGTCTACCCAATAGCGCAGTGCGATCTCGGCTTGGGGAGGTTGTGGTGTGGCTTGCACCACTGTGACTTTTGCAAATACATCCTCCAGTAGTACTATGATGTTTTTGTTATCTTGTTCTCCTTGGTTGTAGTCTGGTCTTTGTGATAAGGCATCGGCTCTGCCATTCTTCTTTCCTGGGATGTGGTGAATCTCGAAGTTATATTCCATCAGTTCAAGTACTTCCTGGGCGACTCTCTGACTTATCTTCTGTGGCAGCTTCCAGTACTGGAGGTTCATATGGTCAGAATAAATTTTGATTTCATGCGGTGATCTGGCCAGTAAAGGTCTCCAGTGTCTGAGTGCTTTGACGATAGCAAGGAGTTCCAGGTCATATATATCATAGTTCTGCTCCGCTTCGTTTAAGGTTGCCGAGTAGTATCCAATAGGGTGTCTTTTACCGTCTTCTTTCTTTTGGAGTAGTACTGCTCTGGTTGTGAACCCCAATGCATCTACCTCCAGCTCGAATGGGTCTTCCAGTTTTGGGTGGGCGAGTACTGGTTCTTCTGTGACTAGGGACTTGAGTTTTTCAAAAGCTTTGTTCTCTTCATCTGTCCACCTCCATTCCATGTCCTTTCTTGTGAGTTTGTTGAGGGGTTTGGCGTGTGTAGTGAAGCCACAAATGAAAAGTCGGTAAAAATTGCAGAAGCCCAGGAATGAGTGTATGTCACGGACCTTGGTTGGTGTTGGCCAGTCTTTGATACCCGAAATCTTTACCGGGTCCATGTGTGTTACCCCCTTTTCAAGGATTACCCCCAGGTAATCCATTCGTGGCTTGTTGAAGAGGCACTTTTCAAGTTTGAAGTAGAGGTCATGTTCCATTGCGATCTGGAGTACATCGCTAACTGCTTCTTCATGTTCCTTCTGTCCTGCTGGGCTTTTTGTCACTATACCAATGTCGTCCATGTAAACCCTTATAGTGGTCCCCTTTTTCTCATATTTTGCAATGGTGTCTCGATATATGGTGTTCATCATTGTTTGGAATGTGGCCGGGGAGTTGGTGAGTCCAAAGTACATGACCGTAGGTTCAAAGAGACCATACTGTGTTTTGAAAGCTGCTTTATGCTCATTGCCCTCCTTGATACACATGTTGTTGTATCCCCTTCAGACGTTGAGCTTGGTGTAGGTGTGAGCTTGACTTAAGTCTGTGATAAGATCCGAGATAAGGGGTAATGGGTATTGGTTATGGATGGTAATGGTGTTGATTTTCCTGTAGTCTTGCATGGGTCGGAGTTTTCTGTCTTTCTTTTTGATGAAGAAGAAGGATGACACATATGGTGATTTTGACGGGCAGATGTATCCTTTCTTCAGTTGTTCATCCAGGAATTCTTTCAGCTTGACATCTTCTTCTTGGGTCATAGGGTAGACCTTGCAGTCGATAGCTTGTGGGGTTCCTTCCTTGAACTCGATGGCGTGGTCCCATGGTCTGGATGGTGGAAAATGGTTGGATGCCTCTTCGCTGAAGATTTTTGCAAATTGTTGGTAAGCTGGTGGAAGGTCAACTTTTTCATGGAATTGCTTAGCTTCAATGGCTAGCTCCGTGGCTGTGGTATGGAGTTGGCAATCTTCTTCCAGGTCTCTTACAATGTCTTGTTTTTCCTCCTCCGTTGCCGTGGTGCCGATGACGTGGTATTCTGTTGTAGGATTGATAGATCGAATGACGACGGGCATCATCTTCTCATGAATGGTTGCGTACCTCCAGTTGATCATGGGTTTGTACATTGCTAGCCATGGGTATCCCAGTACCAAGTCTTCGTTTCCGATGTCTGTTACTAGGAAGCGCATTTTTCGTTGTTGTTGGTTAGTCTGGATGTCAAGGTCAATGTAGTGGGTTATACTGCCCACTTTATTTTCCATGTTGTCTATATTCCCTATTTTTTGTGGTCGTTCTAACGGGCGCAGACTGAGGCCCATTCTTTTAGCAAATGAGGGGTGTATGAAATTGTCCATGGCCCCCGAATCTACTAGTGTTTTGATGTCGGCCATAGTGTAACTTGTGTGAATTGAGACTGGAATTCAAAGCGAATGATAGCGAGTCATGATTACAGAGTTACAATTGACTGCCCTCATGTTACGTTTCGTTCTCGGACTGCCTGGCCTGGTATTAAACTCTGACATGATCGTGATGACCTGACGTGTCAGTAGAAATGTGTCATGGACTTCGGATCTTGTTGCCTCGTGTTTTGCTGACTGAGGAGTTCTATTGTTGTACATGATTTGGTTTATGTCTCTGCCCTGAGTTCTATTGTTGTACAAGAATGATATTATGTAGAGGATGACTGATTCCTAGGACCCATGTCCTAGGATTTACAGTACTTATGCTATTGGCTACTTACAAGTTCAAGTGGAGCTAGAACTGGCTTCCTTACATGTATTTAAGTTCGTAGTAGTACAGGCCAGGATCCCCATCTTGGTCTTCTTCAAATACCACTCGTCTTCTACTTGACCTCTGTGCTAAGGGGAGTAAACCCCTTACGTGAACTAGCTCTGGCATATCCCTTCAGACCAAGAGGGATCCCTGTGACTGTCTTCCCCAGTTCCCTCATGAATGGTGGACAACCTGACCATGACTTACCCTCCAAACACCATGTGTTACCTCGTCTTCAAATACCTCAATGCATGTACCGCCTGCCCATACAAGTGTTACTATGTAGTCGACAATCCTTGGTGGAGATACATACGTAAAGTCCCTGCTCCACCACCGAACATTCCACTCAAGTTTTCCCTCTATACTTACCGTGACTCTCTCAGGACCTTTTGCTGACATCCCACCGTCTTCCCTGAAGAAACTTCGAACCATCGATACTACCCTTGTGGGAACCCACATTACTCAAATGCCTAAGTCAGGCAAACATCCATGGTAGACATTACATTAAGACCAAGATCCTTCAACGTGGCTTCCACAGCAGTAACAACCCGAGATCTCTGGATCCTGTTCCACCCATATCACATAGACAGAAGAGGAGAACGCAACATCCCTAAGCAATACCTCAAAGCCACATACTGGTACACAGAAAAGGGAGACCCAGGCTATGTCGTCCCTTACACCTACAAAGATAACAATACAGGACTCATTCCTGTAGAATTCAACTTCAAACATACTTGCTGGACTGAACTTAAGTGGGATGCACTCCACTACAAACTACAAGTCATCCGACCCGCCAGCTCCAGCCTCCACCTTGACATACTCCAAAGCGAAGTAACTACACGAGACCAGTGGGGCCCCATCGACGGAGAACAAGAAGAACCAGTCCACTCCCCAACCACGAAAACCCCAGCACCCTCTCCCTCGCTCGCCAGCAACCCTGAGGAAATTTGCATCCTCGAAGCCCAAGCCGAACAAGAAGAGGCCCAACTAGGACTACTAGCTGAGTCTATCCCCACAGATATGACGACTACCATCACCAAACAACCTACTACATTCCAGGAACCCATGCATATCAGTTGTGGAGAAGGCCTGCCCAGAGGAGGCAATGGTGGAGGAGGAGAAGGAGGAGGAGATGGTGGTGGACCACTCTTCACAGGACCCAACATTTCAAGTGGGACGAAGCCCGAAAGGTTTATGGGGAAGGAACCCCTCGTGTTCACCGGAGACCGCACCAAAGTGAAGCAGTTCCTCACGCAATGGGAGCTTTTCATCGAAACCAACTATGACAACCCTGCATTCACCCTTCCCTATTGAAAAGCGCTGATCTTCCTCATGTACATTCAAGAAGAACACGTTAACAAATGGGTCCTGTCTACCACCAAGTGGATCAAAGGATATAAGATCAAACATGGGCCCTACGACGACTGGATCTGGCAGGCGGTCGAAATCGGATTCCGCAATATGTTCACCAACACTCTAGAGAAAGAACACGCACAACAAGACCTCCAAAAGGGATTCCGCATGGAGGGACAAGACATCAACTCCTACGTTACCAAGTTTGAAAAAGCAGTACACGAAGCAGGCTACCGCTTCAACAATTCCCTAGTCCTTGACAAGTTTATGAGTGGACTCCCAGTAGAACTATACAAAAATGCCTACAACTTCCACAGCCCCAATACTTACTCGCAGTGGAAATCAGCGGTACTTGAACAGCAGCACAAATGGATACATCTCCAGATGTGTTTGGGGGGACGTAAACCCCCAGGATCCAGTAAGCCGGGCAACACCTCTCTAAGAACTTTCAACGCTCCAAATCATCCACAGCAACCCCGACAAGGATGGCAAGCGTTCCGCAACCATCTGGACGCCATGGATACCACTCCAGGAAGAGTCTGCACCAGGCTTGTGGGATCAGAAGAGGTGGATTACACCAAACCACCGTACACCCCACAAGGGAACCGCCCACAGGGAAGGGGGGTTATCGACACCAAGAACATTGTAACGTTACCACAGGAACGTTATGTGCGACGTGCACGTCACTAAGTCGTTCAAGCCGAGGTAACGGGATGCGAGGCGGTCGGTTAAGACCAAGTTCGATGATGAATAAACACCACACGGTCTCCTCAGACGCATGGATGATAATCGGGAGTTCTGGGGTTCAAGCACAAAGGTGAACCAAAATCGTGCTCAAGTGAAATAGCGAGCGTATCAGTCGTTCGTGGATTGACAACGATGTGGTATTACACAAGAAGTCAAGTCTACCATACAAGCTAGGTAGCGTGCAACTTATATACTAGTACAGGATGTTTGTACACAACAAACATATGGTGCGATATGTGGGTTCTTAAGCAAAAGCAGAACAAAGGCGTAACTATTGTTACGTTTCGGTCTCGGACTGACCGGCCCGGCTGTGGACTCTGACGTATTCGCGATGACTCGGTATGTCAGAAGTAATGTGTCATGGACTTCGGATCTTACTGCCTTGTGTTCTGGCTGACTGATGAGCCCTATTGTTGTACGCGATCGTGATTAGGTTTGATGACTGATGTTCTATTGTTGTACGTGTTTCGGATTACGACGACGACTGCGCATTCTATTATTAGAGTACGCTACTTACGCTATTGGTTACTTACGAGTTCGAGCGGAGCTGGAACTAGCTCCCTTACTTGTATTTAAGCTCGTAGTACTGCGGACCAGGATCCCCATCTTGGTCTTCTTCAATACCACCACTTCTACTCGTCTTCTGTACTAGGGACTCGCAGTGTCCCTAAGTGAACTAGCTCCGGCATATCCCTCTTGTGACCAAGAAGGGATCCCCGTGACCATATCTCCATCTTCCTTCGTGAATGGTAGATCAGCCGACCGTGACTTATCTGCCTGGTACCACGTGTCATCTCGTCTTTGAGTACCTCAACTCTCGCACCGCTCGTCCTACTCATTGTTATTACATCGTCGACAACCTTGACTGGGAGTACATTCGCAAAGTCCCCAGTCCTCCCCCGAACGTCCCCGTCGAAGAGACGTTGTACACCTACAGGGATTCTACCGGCACGTATTGGCCCCATCCCGCAGTCTTTCCCGAACATTCAGACAATCACAGGTTTCATCCCCGAGGGAACCCACGTCACAACAGCGTCTAAGTCAGACCAACGTCTGTGGTAGACGTTACATTAAGACCAAGATCCTTCAACGTGGCTTCCACAGTAACAACCCGCGATCTTTGGATCCCATTCCGACCGTATCACATCGATAGAAGAGGGGAATGCAACGTCCCTAAGCAATACCTCAAAGGAGCATTTTGGCAGACAGAGCAAGGAGACCCAGGCTACGTAGTTCTCTACACTTACAAGGACGGCAAAACCGGACTCATCCCGGTAGAATTCAACTTCAACCACATCTGTTGGACGGAAATCAGGTGGGACGAACTCCACGGCAAACTACAAGTCGTCAGACCCGCAGGATCAGGCCTTCACCTCGACATTCGTCAAAGCGAAACAACTACTAGAGATCAGTGGGGACCTATCGACGGACAAGAAGAAGAACCAGTCCGCTCCCCTACTCCCAAAACACCGGCACCCTCCCCATCTTTGGGAAGCAACCCCGAGGAAATCCGCATCCTCGAAGCACAAGCAGAAGAAGAAGAAACGCAACTGGGAATACTAGCTGAGTCCATCCCTACAGATATGACCACCACAATCACCGAGCAACCAACTACGTTCCAGGAACCCGCGCGTATTAGTCGCGGCGGAGGACCCCCACCCGGAGGACACGGAGGTGGAGGCGGAGACGATGGAGGAGGAGATCCCGGAGGACCCCTCTTCACGGGACCAAACGTATCAAGTGGAACCAAGCCCGAGAAATTCATGGGCAAAGAGCCCCTCGTATTCACCGGGGACCGCACCAAAGTCCAGCAGTTCCTCACTCAGTGGGAGCTGTTCGTAGAAACCAATTACGACAACCCTGCGTTCACTCTCCCCTATCGCAAAACACTGATCTTTCTCACCTACATTCAAGGAGAACATGTCAACGAGTGGGTCCTGTCCACCACCAAATGGGTCAAGGCGTACAAAGCCAAGCATGGACCCTATGACAAATGGATTTGGGAGGCCATCGAACTCGGCTTCCGCAACACATTCGCCGACACTCTTGAAAAGGAGAGGGCGCAACAGGAACTTCAGAAGGGCTTCCGAATGGAAGGACAAGACATCGACTCCTACGTCGCCAAATTCAAGAAAGCAGTCAGAGAAGCGGGCTATCGTTTCGACGATTCCCTAGTCCTCGACAAATTTACCAGTGGGCTCCCAGTGGAACTTTACAAGAATGCGTACAACTTCCACAGCCCGAATACGTACGCTCAGTGGAAGGCGTAAATGGATGCACCTACAAATGCGTTTGGGGGGACGTAAACCCCCGGGACCCGGTAAGCCGGGCAATACTTCCCTCAGAACTTTCAACGCTCCAAATCGCCCTCAGCAGCCGCACCAAGGATGGCAGGCGTTCTGAAACCACCCAGACGCCATGGACACCACCCCCGGAAGAGTCCGCGCTCGACTCGCGGGATCCGAGGAAATCGACTACGCTAGACCTCCGTACACGACTCAAGGAGGACGCTCCCAAGGAAAAGGAGTCGTAGACATGAAGAACATCAACTGTTACAACTGTGGAAAACTCGGACACATGTCTCGTGACTGTCGCCAACCCCGCAAACCGCGCGCCAACACAAACTGGCAACCCCGCCAAGGAAGGGGGGCGTTCATAGAAGAAGTCCAAAGCGTCCAAGACGAACCTCTGATCCAATTCAAAGATGACGGCGGCAGTAGCCGCGGCGCCCGCGCCACCACTGATACGCCACAAGAACGGGCGACCAGCTGGATAAACGGAGTCCGAAACCTTGACGATGAAGCCAGGGACTTGGTAGTTCGGGACCTGTTGGGGCGAGAGGATTTTCAAAGCGCCTGAACCCGACGGCCTGGGTGAGGGCATTACGGTGTAATTCTGTGTTCATAACGCGCTATCAATCTATGCATGTTCCAGTTTCATTGCGCGCAAATTACGCCATGGCCGACAAACGAGCACTAGTGTCACGTGCGCGTGACACCGTGACGCGTGACCAACACGGAGTTAACCCGGAGAATTGACGTGGCTGCCAGCGCATGAGTCTTAGGAAAGCAAATAGTCTCCCCAACGAAAACAGTCCCGAAAAACACAGTCTGTACGAATATATAAAGGCCTGTAGTAGTAGCCTTGACTCCCTGTCTCAGTTTCGTTTACCTACGAAATCCAAGTCCTGATTGCTCTCAATCGCGAGTGCATAAGCGACGCCCCTCTCAACTCGAACATCTTCTTAGTGGACTTAAGCCGTCCGCTCATCGCGTTCATCTGTGAACTCTAAGCCTGATCACTATCAGAGTTCACACGTGTTCCGCCCTACACCCAAGGGCGTAACTACCGAATCGACACGATCGTTCCTCGCGGAACGTAACAACTAGTGGACTCCGGAGCCACTAACAACTTCATACATCCGGACTTCGTCAAGAGAATGAGGCTGGGCCTCAAAGAACTAGACCATCATCGAAAGATCTGGAACATTGACGGCACGCACAACAAAGGGGGCAAGATCACCCACTGCGTGGATCTGGAAGTACAAACCAAAGGGATTGTCAAAGAAATGCGATTCCTGGTAACCGACGTAGGAGGAGAAGACATAATATTGGGGTACCCGTGGTTGGCAACCTTCCAACCTGATATCCAATGGGCGACGGCTACGCTTAACGAAGCTGAGTATCCAGTTGTCCTTCACACCATCAACCCCACAAGACCACAAATAGATCCGATCATAGCACAACTCGTACTCGAAAAGTTGTTACTCCCCAACAAACAAAAGATAGAAGAGCAGCTGCGACGGGAATGCGACCTCGAAGACACGCGTCTACGTGCAACAATGTCAACTGAAATGGCCATAGAAGCCAAGCAGTATACGGAAAAGAAGGCGGTCCCGGAAGAATACCAACGACACGTTAAGATCTTCAGCGAGGAAGAATCCAATCGCTTCCCGCTGTCAAAACCCTGGGATCACACAATTGACTTCAAACCAAACGCACCAGACACGATCGACTGCAAAATCTATCCAATGAGCCAAACGGAAGACAAGGCGCTCAAGGAATGGATCGACAAACAGCTGGCCAAAGGGTATATCAGACCTTCTAAATCCCCGTACGCATCATCCTTTTTCTTCATCAAAAAGAAGGACGGAAAACTACGCCCGGTGCAGGACTACCGGAACATCAATGACTGGACCATACGCAATCAATATCCTCTCCCGCTAATCCCGGAACTCATTGCAGACCTGAGCGGAGCGTTCATATTCACCAAACTGGATATTCGCTGGGGGTATAACAACGTAAGGATCAAGGAAGGCGACCAGGAAAAGGCGGCGTTCAAGACAAAATACGGACTTTTCGAACCAACGGTAATGTTCTTCGGGCTAACCAACTCACTGGCAACGTTTCAAACCATGATGAACGAAATCTGCAAAGACCTCATCGCATACCACGAGACCAGAGGCACGATCATCAGGGTATACATGGACGACATAGGTATAGCAACTCGGTCAACGGAACAAGCACACATCGACGCGGTACACGACATCCTGGACCTACTAGAGGAAAATGACCTGTTCCTCAAACCGGAAAAATGCATCTTCCACGCTCCAAGCATCGATTACCTGGGGGTAATCATTGAAAAGGGGGTGACACGCATGGACCCCGTCAAAATTTCCGGCATCAAAGACTGGCCAAACCCAAAAAACATCAAACAGGTGCGATCATTCCTAGGTTTCTGCAACTTTTACCGCGCTTTCATTCGAAATTTTGCCACGCACGCCCGCCCCCTCAACAAACTTACACGAAAAGACATGGAGTGGACATGGACGACAACGGAACAAGAAGTGTTCGACAAAATCAAGAAACTCGTCATGGAAGAACCGGTTCTCGCACACGCCAAACTAGAAGATCAATTCGAACTCGAAGTAGACGCCTCAGGATTCGCGGTAGGAGCAGTACTGCTCCAACGCAAAGAGGATGGCAAAAGACACCCTATCGCGTATTACTCAAACACCCTCAGTACAGCGGAACGGAACTACGACATTTACGACCTCGAACTCCTAGCGATTGTCAAGGCACTTCGAAACTGGCGCCACTACCTAGCAGGATCCCCCCACAAGATCAAAGTGTTCTCGGACCACATGAACCTTCAATATTGGCGCTCCCCGCAAAAGATCAGCCGCCGAGTAGCACGGGAAGTACTAGAACTCTCCGAGTATGACATCGAGATTCACCACATCAAAGGAACAGCAAACGGAAGGGCCGATGCCCTATCTAGACACCCGGATTACGATCAAGGAGAAGGAGATAACGACCAAGTCACGGTGCTACCCGATGACATCTTCGTCAGGGCCACAGCAATAGATACGACAGAAGACCCCCTTCGAATCAACGCCACCATATCAGTACAAGAAATGGAAAAGACGAATCCGATATACGCCCAGGACAACGACAAACTCCGCCCTTGGATAGACCCACACGGACTCAAGAAGATTGAAGGCACATGGTACAAGGACAGACGTCGAGTGGTCACGGGAGGACTCCTTGAGAAACGAGAGCTTATCAAGAATCACCACGACCCTCCAGTATATGGACATCCGGGGATCAGCCGAACCATCAAACTCGTGGAACGGTACTATTGGTGGCCAGGCCTTAGGAATGAAGTCACGGACTATGTCAAAGGGTGCGCCGACTGTCAAAGAATCAAGGTCAATACCAGGGCCATCAAAGCGCCACTGCGCCCAATATTCCCAAAACCTGAAGCTATGCCATTTGAGACTATCGCCCTTGATTTTATCACTAAACTCCCCGAAGCGCAGGGCTGCGACACGATTCTCATGATAACAGATCATGACTGCATGAAGATGTCCCTATTCATCCCATGCCAAGAAGAAATATCGGCAGAAGGAACGGCAGCCCTCTATGTCAAACATGTGTTCCCCAGATTCGGCCTACCCAGGAAGATTATCAGCGACAGAGACCCTCAATTCGCGTCAAAATTCACACGCGAGCTGTGCAAAATTCTAGGCATCGAACAAAACATTTCCACGGCCTACCACCCACGAACCGACGGACAGTCGGAACGCACAAACCAATGGCTGGAACAATATCTGCGGTTCTGGGTCAACGAACGACAGGACGACTGGATACACTATCTCCCCATGGCTGAGTTCACCCATAATAATTGGCCCAGCGAAACCACTAAAGAATCCCCTTTCCAGCTCCTCATGGGATACAACCCCCGCGCTGATTGGACCAATAGACCCTCACCAATTCCGCAGGTGGCACTCAGGGTCAAACAATTCAAGGAACTCCGACAGCGCGCGCAATCACTGATGATCAAAGCGCAGCAGGGGTGGATCAAGGCCAAAGATACGCCCAAGTTCCAGATTGGAGATCAAGTGTGGCTAGAAGGACGCCACTTACGCACGCACCAACCAACAGCGAAACTAGCGGCGCGACGCCACGGCCCCTTTAAGGTCGCTCAGGTGATGTCCGCAGTCAACTACAGACTAGAGCTTCCCACGCAGTGGCAGATTCACCCAGTGTTCCATGTGGATCTCCTTACGCCCTATCGCGAAACACCCACGCACGGGCCCAATTATCAGCGCCCACCGCCGGATCTAGTCGGCGGAGAAGAAGAATACGAAGTCGAGAAAATTTTAGACTCTCGGCGATTCGGCAGAAGTCGCAAGTTGCAGTATTTGGTCAAGTGGAAGGGATACCCCGACTCGGACAACCAATGGGTCGATAAGGATGACGTATTCGCAGATGACGCGATTCGGGAATTTAAAAATTCCAACCCCGCTCGCGAAATACATATAAACGCAGGGAAATCCCAAGAGACGTCCCTATCTCCTCTCCCCACTCACACTGCTAATGCGCTCTCAGTCCCCTATCAACTTCCGCTATGTCGCCAACGACGAACTATCCGCACCTTACCAAGTACAGTCCACGCCATCGTCACCCCTGTCGTCTACCCTCGCCCTTCACCAACGAGGAGATCGTCCTCCTTCCCCCGGGACATCCCCAATTCCTTCGCCGACCCCCACTGTTTATTCCGAGAGCAACCAGCCCAGCCACCTCGGAGACAACTACATCCCGACCAGAGCGCCCACTCCAGCGGGCGACGAACAAGGGTACGTACCCAGCCGCCCAGCATCTCCACCGGGCCCTGACGAAGGCGGGGATCCGTACGACCCAGCCGAGCGCCTCGAGGCGCATCAATATCTACGTTATGCCACCCATCTCACCACGACACACTCGGAAACCCCCCCGCTATGCGGACCCACCGGGGAGGCTATCACATTACCGGCAGCACGTCCACCCCCGATTTGCGCAGATCAAGAAGAGGAACATGTGCAGGAGACCGAGGATCGGCCGGAGACACCCCCGCCCAGGGGATATCAGTTCAACAGGGGAGTCCATTACATTCCCTTCCAGATTCGAGATGCTCAAGAACGTCTTTGGCCCGCCCGGTATACTCAGCTTATCCTCACTGCCGACCCATTCGTCCTGGCCTTCAGGGCCGGGTGCAACCAACAATACGGGAAGCCCGTCCACGCCGTCCCCTACTACAACGAACAGTCCTCTGCCCCCGCTTACACCGACAATGACCTCACGTTCCTGCTCTCCGACGCGGGATTAGTCGACTTGGTCGACCAGGCGCTCCTTCATATGAAGGACGCGACTCTCATGGCCGAGGTCCATCACTACCGCTGCATGACACTGGGATGGCGGGCGCAGCAACATCGGTTGGCGGCGGAGCAGATGAAATTGGAGCGCATAGAGATCAAGCGCAACAGGTGCGTCGCCCGACTTCAACGGGCGCATGCAGTGGACTGCATCGAGAATGTGCGGGCGTCACTTCATCGCGGACCCAAGGCGGAGCAGGACGCAGAGGAGATAGCCCGGATCAGGGCTCTTCGCGAAGTCGGCACCAACCCACTTGCAGTCATGCGAGGTCAAGCTGGGGCTTGACGCTGAAAAGGGGGTGATGTTACGTTTCGGTCTCGGACTGACTGGCCCGGCTGTGGACTCTGACGTATTCGCGATGACTCGGTATGTCAGAAGTAATGTGTCATGGACTTCGGATCTTACTGCCTCGTGTTCCGGCTGACTGATGAGCCCTATTGTTGTATGCGATCGTGATTAGGTTTGATGACTGATGTTCTATTGTTGTACGTGTTTCGGATTACGACGACGACTGCGCATTCTATTATTAGAGTACGCTACTTACGCTATTGGTTACTTACGAGTTCGAGCGGAGCTGGAACTAGCTCCCTTACTTGTATTTAAGCTCGTAGTACTGCGGACCAGGATCCCCATCTTGGTCTTCTTCAATACCACCACTTCTACTCGTCTTCTGTACTAGGGACTTGCAGTGTCCCTAAGTGAACTAGCTCCGGCATATCCCTCTCGTGACCAAGAAGGGATCCCCGTGACCGTATCTCCATCTTCCTTCGTGAATGGTAGATCAGCCGACCGTGACTTATCCGCCTGGTACCACGTGTCATCTCGTCTTTGAGTACCTCAACTCTCGCACCGCTCGTCCTACTCATTGTTATTACATCGTCGACAACCTTGACTGGGAGTACATTCGCAAAGTCCCCAGTCCTCCCCCGAACGTCCCCATCGAAGAGACGTTGTACACCTACAGGGATTCTACCGGCACGTATTGGCCCCATCCCACAGTCTTTCCCGAACATTCGGACAATCACAGGTTTCATCCCCGAGGGAACCCACGTCACAACAGCGTCTAAGTCAGACCAACGTCCGTGGTAGACGTTACAACTATAGTAAGAAACATGGTGATTGCGCGGGGTCATGTGCGAGTCAGCTGGACCCGGAGCGCCGTGAACTTTGATATACTGGGAAGGGGGTGTGCGGGCGTATCGTGCGACGAAGAGACTATCAGAAACGGTTGGGCGCGTAAGGAGTTAGGGGCGTATCAAGGTGGGGTATGGGAGTGAGAAGCAAAGAATGGAAGCATCCAAGAGAAAAGAGGGGAAAATCGTAACATTACCCCCCTGCTAAGCCTGAAGTCGCCATGACTTCAGTCACTACCAACGTAGTCGTATATGTCGGCACTGGGGTCATTAGTTTCATCATCCCGGTCGTCCACCGGGCAGATATGTCGGCACAGGAATAAATACCTGCTGCGCTCTCCACACTTCCTACAAGCTTCATACTGCGGGCATTCGATCTCATCGTGTCACGCGTCAAACCTCAAGCACTTTCCGCACCAACGGGGACGCTCAGAGGGTTCCTCAATTGCCGGGGTGATAGGCGCGAGGTGATGGATGAGGCAGTCCTCGGAAGCGTGAGCCTGGCTTGTGCACCACACACAGACACCAGTCAGCGGTCTGTTGGGGCACTCACCCATCTTGTGCCCACGCTTCTTGCACAAGTAACACTTGCGCCGTTTCTGAGCCCAGCTGGGTCCATCTACCAGACGTGGCATTTCGACTGGTCCTCCGGGGCGCGGCACAAGCGGAAGTTCAGGGGAGTAGTGGTGAGGGCGCATGGGATGAGTGGTGAGTTCTACAAATTTGTCGGTAATGAGGGGGATAGCGCCAGCATACTGCATGCACTTCGTGATGCCTTGGAGTTTTGCGTCTAGGTGGAACTGGTCCCTCACCGCTTCTTGCTCCAGACGTTGCAGGTCTGCTCGTTGCATGTCCAAAGCTATCTTATCCCCGAGGCACTGCCGCAACCTCACCACCTCCGCCGACAGGCGGGGGTTTTTGAGCTCACTCAGCACTTTGTTGATCGTGACAGTGTGTGGGTCTTGCGGGCTGAAAACCGCCAGTTGGTGAGGAGAAATGGCTGGGTGCATGGCCGATGGTCGAGGTGATGACAGATAGACCTCTTGGCAGTAACAGGGTTTCCCCCTCCCCAGGGTCCCGATGATTTCCCGATAGTTGCGGCAGTAGTAAATATACTTGGCCAGGACTTTCGTCACATCGTCCTCTAGTGAGAGCATGAGAGGGAAGAAAAATGGTGTGTCGGGGGCGTTGAGAAAGAACGGGAGGCCGGGGTCGTCTGACTCCTCGTCGTCCCCTTCGTCAATTGGTTCCTCGTCGTCATCTAGAGATGCGAGCCGAGGATCTGGTCATACTTGACGAGGGGAGATGGCAGGTGTCAGTGAGTAGGGATGCGGTAGTTCAGATGCAAGCTGTGACAAGGGGACGATGGGTGTGATGCCTGGAGGTGCTTCCAAGAGAGGCGCGACTGCAGGTTCTAATGGTGGAGGGGAGGATGGCGGAGGCGTAGAGCTAGTGGGGGATATGTTGAGGGCGATAGCAAGGACGGGGGTCGGGGGGCGTGACCGGATGACTGAGTACGGTGTTCGGGACACAAATGGGGTTGGGATCCCCTCGGACTGTGAGGGGATCGTGAGTCGTTCGAGGATAAAGGCTGACGGTGGGTGAGGTCAGTCGTTGGCTGGGGCAGTGTTGGGAGTAGGAGTCGTCATGGCAGGCGATGAAGTTTTGTCCTTCGTTTGCTTGGTTTTTATAACTTTCGTCCCGCTCCATCAGTGGTGGGGTTGCGGCGATAGAAGTCGGTGATTACGTCTGGCGTGTGTTTGACATGGTCAGCTGGTTCCCAGGAGCTATCGCTCATGGGAAAACCCTTCCACTTGACTAGGAATTGTAGTTTGCGCCCACGTCCATGGAGTCGAGACCCCATGATCTGCTCCACTTCAAATTCTTCTTCTCCGTCCACGAGGTTGGGGGGAGGGCATGGGAAGTTTTCCCCATGTAGCTCCGTCTCCTTATATGGCATGAGGAGGTTCACATGGAATACCAGGTGTATCTTCCACGTGGTTGGTAGCTCCAATTCGTACGTCACCGCTGACAAGACCTTCTTGATTCAGAAGGGGCCATGATGTTTGGGGGCTAGTTTCGCAGTGGGGTAGAAGGTTTTCAAGTTCGTCCCTTCCAGCCAGACCTGGGCTCCTTCAGCGTAGGGGATAAAGTGACTTCTTCCCCTCTTCGCCATTAGTCCTTGTGCATGCTTGATGCAATCTTGTGCGTGCTGCCGCCTTGTGGTCATTTCGTCTAGGCATTGGTCCACTGATGGTGCGGGGGTGGGTTTCAAAACCCAATTGGTTTGTGGTTCCCATCCCATAATGAGTGAGAATGGGGAGTGCTTTGTTGTAGCATTTGGCCAAGAATTGTGTGCAAACTGTGCCACTGGGAGTGCTTCCGCCCAGTTATCCTGTTGCACGTTGCTCCAATGGCGCAGATATTGTTCCAGCCATTGGTTGGTGTGTTCCGATTGGCCGTCTGTTTGGGGGTGATATGCGGTGGAGATGTTTTGTCGTATCCCAAGCATGCTGCACAACCCTTTCATGAATGCGGACGTGAATCGTGGGTCTCGGTCTGTGATGAGTTTGCGTGGTATCCCATAGTGTGGGTAGAGGTGTTGGAGGTATAGTCGAGCTACTCCTTCGGCGGTGATAGTTTCATGACAAGGTATGAAGATCACAGCTTTCGAACAGTCATGGTCGGTGATTGTAAGGATGGAGTCAAATCCTTGCGATGGAGGTAATTTGGTAATAAAGTCCATAGCAACGACTTCAAATGGTTCTGCCTCTGGGTCGGTGGATATGGGGAATAAGCGGGGTTTTTGTCGGTGGGGGTTGATTTTGTTGGCCTGACATACAGCGCATCCTTTGACATACTCTTCAACGTCTTCTCGTATAGTGGGCCACCAATAGTCGCGTCGTACTAGTTCACGTGTGTTGGCAATTCCAGGGTGGCCCATGCTTGGAGAGTCGTGAAAGAGAGCAATTACCCCCCGCTTAAGATCGTTGTCCCCGACAATGACTAACACGTCTTCTTTCCACCACAGCCCATCGTGCTGTTTGAGGTTGTGGTGTTCGGCCCATCGTGCCACTTCTTCCTTACTAGCGTTCTGAGCCACCCGGGACCAAATATCCATATCACATATTGACATTTGGGTGGCTCGGATGAACCTCTCCACTGGTAGGATGATGACGTTGGTGTTGTCCCCTTCGCCGGATTCGTAGTCCGACCGCCTGGACAGGGCGTCTGCGCGCACGTTCTTCATTCCGGCTACATGTCTCAGAATGAAATTGTACTCTGACAACTCTAGGAACTCACGCGCAATCCTTTGGTTGATCTTTCGGGGTTCCTTCCAGTATTGGAGGTTGGCGTGGTCGGTGTGAATAATGACTTTATGAGGAGATCCTACGAGGTATGTTCTCCATGCTCGTAGTGCTTTAACCACGGCTAGTAACTCCCGGTCGTAGATGTTGTAGTTTCGTTCCGTCTCTGTAAATGATTCGGAGTGGAATGCTACGGGGTGGAACTTTTTGTTGGTGCCTAGCTGATTCAGCACTGCTCCAACCGCGACATTTGATGCGTCAACCTCCAATTTGAACGGCTTGGTAAGGTCTGGGAATAAGAGTACTGGTTCTTCGCATATGCGCTTTTTGATATCTTCAAAGGCATTCTGCTGTATGTCACCCCAGTGCCATTGGATCTCCTTTTTTGTTAGGTCGTGAAGAGGTCGGGCAAGTTGGGAGAACCCTCGTATGAATCTTCGGTAGAAGTTGCAGAATCCTAAGAACGCGTGGACCTCCTTGAGACTTTTCGGGGGCTGCCATTCCCGAATCCCTCGAACCTTAACGGGGTCCATCCGTAACCATCCATGGCCAATAATGAGGCCTAAGTACTCCGTTTCATAGACTTCGAACTCGCACTTCTCCGGTTTTACGTAGAGATCGTGTTCTTCGCAGAGTCGTAATACTTCGTGGAGGATCTCCCGATGATGGTGTTTGTCGTCTGCAGTGGCAACGAGGATGTCATCCATATAGACAACAACTTCGCTTGTCAGGATGAGGTTGTGGAAGATGGTATCCATCATCGTTTGGAAGGTGGACAGGGAATTGGTGAGGCCGAAGAACATGACGCACGGTTCAAACAGGCCTTGGTTGGTTTTGAACGCCGCTTTCCATTCATCTCCTTCGTGGATGCGGACGTTATTGTACCCCCATCGGATGTCTAATTTCGAGTATAGCCGCACGGCTCGGATACGATCGACGAGTTCAGGGATGAGCGGGAGGGGGTAGTGGTTTTTTACAGTAAGTTCGTTGAGACGTCAATAGTCCTGTACTGGACGCAGCTTTCCGTCCTTCTTTTTGATAAAGAAGAAGGGTGACGCGTAGGCGGATTTCGAAGGGCGAATATATCCTTTCTCAAGTTGTTCGTTCAGGAAAGCCGTGAGTGCCTCTCCTTTGCTCGCAGTGAGTGGGTACACCTTGCAATCGAGTGCGGCGGGCGCGTCGGGGAGTAATTCGATGGCGTGGTCCCATACACGGGACGGGGGGAATCGATGTGACGCTTCTTCACTGAACACCTTATGGTGTGACCAATATTCTGGAGGAACCATTTCCTCAAATGTTCGGATCTGTTTCTTTGCCGCTTCCTGCTGGGCAAGTTCTGATGCGGTGGTCATCTTTCGCAGGAAGGTGATATTCGGCTCCGACTCTTCGTTCACAACCTGTTCCCATGCCTCCTCATTGAGCTCATATGCCTGCAGGGCCCTGATGGCGGCTTCAAATGGCATGGCGTCGTTCTGAAGGTTCAGGCTGGAGATTACGACCGGTTGGAAGTTTTCGTTCAGCGTGGCATTTCTCCACTCTATCTCAGGCTCGAAGGCCGAGAACCAGGGGTAGCCCAGGATCGCTTCGTCCTTTCCTAGGTTGGTTACCAGGAAACAAGTGTC
>JAKELG010000623.1:0-18526 GCA_021527035.1 Lactarius vividus
TCATATCCTTCCCATGTGACATAGGCAGTGGACCGATTAGATCGATCCCAACGATCTGCCATGGACCCTCAGGCACTTCTTGCAGCTGAATGACTGCTTTGGGGTGTAGATCTTTGCGGTAACATTGGCATCGATCACATCCTTCTACATATGAGGCAATGAAGCCTGCCATGCATGGCCACCAATAGTAGCGGCTGACCAGCTTGATGGTTCCGTTCTTTCCAGGGTGACCGGTCATAGTCGTATCATGGCATGACTTAACCACATCATGATGTAAGGCACGGTCGTTGGGAACGTAAAGTTTCCCCCTGTGATAGACTAAACCGTCTTCTTCCTCCCACAGCGCAACTCCATCCGTGAGAGCCTTAGTAGCGGTCTTCTGTAGTGATTTAAGACCCTCAATGACTTCAGCTTCTCTTATGGATGTGAGTCTGATGCGACTGCCTAGGGAGTCTACTTCTGGCACGAAGTGGGCTTGTGTGGCATTGAGGAAATGCTTAGGTTTTAAGACTTGGACCTGGCAGTTATCCTCGTTGTCCTTAACATGGTCTCTTGAAAACCTGCTTAATGCATCGGCTTGCATGGATTCTCCTTTCTTATAAGTGATCTTGAAGGTGAAGCGACTTAAGTATAACACCCAGTGAGCTTGCCGGCGATTTAAGTCCTTCATACTGGCCCACCATTCCATGTTTTTGTGGTCAGTAATCACTTCAAAGGAGATGCCTTTCAAGGAAGTGTCTCCAGTCCTCTAAGGTGCGAATTAAGCCGAGCATTTCCCTGTTGTATATTTCATAGTTGCATTCCTCTTTGCTCATAGACTCAGAGCGGTACGCGACAGGGTGCCAGAGACCATCGGGATACTTCTGAGTAAGTATGCTGCCTGTAGCAAATCCGGATGCATCTGTTTCGACACAAGTGGGTAGCTGCGGATCGTATACCCTTAATATGGGTTCTTGTACGAAGCGTTCTTTTAGCGTGTCAAAAGCTTTCTGCTGTTCCGGATTCCAGTGCCATGGAGTGTCCTTCTTCATGAGGTCATGTAAGGGTCGGGCAATGGCCACGAAATCCTTTATGAACCTACGATAGAAGTTGGCGAACCTGATAAAGGCCCTTACTTCTTTCAGGGTTGTTGGGGTTGGCCACTCCCTTACTGCGGAGACCTTGCCAGGGTCCATCCGCACTTCTCCGGGGGTAATAATCATCCCTAGGTACTCCATTTCGCGCTTCTCAAAGTCGCACTTTTCTGGCTTTAGATAAAGGTCGTGATCCTGTAGCCTTTGTAACACCTCTCTTACAATCTTTTGATGGTGCTTCAAATCGTGGCTATAGATCAGGATGTCGTCCATATAGACGGCGACCTCTCCTTTTGTGATGAGATCTGCGAATACGGCGTTCATTAGGGCTTGGAAGGTTGCAGGGCTATTGGTCATGCCAAAGTACATGACTTTTGGTTCGTATAACCCACGATTGGTAACGATAGCCCCCTTCCATTCGTCTCCTTCTCAGATTCGAATATTGTGATAGCCCCACCTTATGTCAAATTTGGTGAAGTACTCTGCTCCCTTCAACCGATTGATTATGTCAGCTGCAAGTGGAAGTGGATATCGGTTCTTGATGGTGATTTTATTAAGACGCCGATAGTCTTGGACGAGGCGGAGTTTTCCATCTTTCTTTTCAATGAAGAACACTGGTGAGGCTATCAGTGACTTAGATGGGACCAGATATCCTTTACTAATATGCTCGTCTAAGAATTTATCCAACTCCACTTGTTCTGCGGGTGACATGGGGTATGTTTTGACCTTCCAGTGTTTTACTGCTTCTGGTTCTAGGTCTATAGCGTGATCCCATGGTTGATGTTCTGGGAGCCTCTGGGATTCTTCCTCAGAGAATACTTTTGCAAAGTCACGATAGTGTGGGGGTACCATCTCTTTGAAGGTCTTCTTAGGCTTTGCGTTAATTGCCTTTTCAGCGATCCGCTGGGAGTACGTAAAGCCTGCTAGACAGAAGACTTCGTCATGGACTGTGTCCAACACTTTCTCCGCAAGGAGACGGTGGCATTCCATTCAGTTTGCCATGATGCGCATCACCTCTATCTTATGCTCCTCAGGTGCTATTTCAGCGGCGGAGTTGAGACGCATTGTGCCTTCCTGCCAATCTATTTGCGGATTCCAATTTCTTAGCCAAGGTAGTCCCAAAATGACATTCTCTGGTCCCAATGAAGTGACATAAAAGTCGTACTTTTCTTCCGTTGGGCCCACTTTGAGTTTCAGTCTGACTTTATGGGTGATACTACCGGCTTTGTTGAGAGTCCCGTCTATGTTATAGAGGAGGATTGGACTCTCAAGAGGAATCTGCAACATTTTATGGCGGTCAGCGTACTTTTTGTCCAGGAACAACGAAGTTGCTCCGGAATCTACCATTGCTGCTACTTTTACAGTACAATGATGTCCGGATAAATAGACACTAATGTGAAAATGGGATTTTTTATCTTTTGTTTCAGGAATAATAAAAGAAGATGAAAGTGCTGCATCAGAATTCATCACTTGTGGCACGGCTACACTCAAAACCGATGTCCTTGGGACTGGTTGAGGAGCTATTTCAGAGTAGGAACTAGATATAATGTTCATCTCGGAGGCAGATGTAGATGTAGAAACAGAAGACAATGAAACTGAGGCATCACTACTATCTAACTTACAGGCAATCACTGGGTACGTAGGAACTACAGAATTTGAGTCCGAAACGAGGCGAGTCCTAAGACATATTTTACAAAAACAGGAAGCCAAGTCAAAGTCTGTATTTGAGGGGTCAGTCGCAGCTATATGCGACCCCTTATCTAAAAAGCCGCTTTGAGAGCCTCAATGGTCTCCTGCTGCTTTTTCACCATCTCCATTAATTTTGCCATGTCTGCCTGGGACGTCTTTGGCTGAGAGGTAGTAGAAGAGGTGGCTGCTGCCACCGTACTGGATGAGTTGGACGAGGATGGAGGGGCAGAGGATTCCATCGTAGCCGCAGCTTTTGCTTTGGTGGGTTTCCCTAGCTTCTTGATCATACAAACGGGGGCACGGTGACCAGCTTTCTGGCACCAGTTGCAGACGTCCCATTCGTGATTTCCATCCTTTTTTGTGTGGTCTTTCGACCTGCAACTGTAACACTTTCCCTGCATCCACTTTCAATACTCCGCTTGGTTCTTAAAGAACTCGTCTTTCCCCTTGTTGCCTTGCGAACTTTGTTGGCACGTGGTGTCAACTTGCATGGCATCCGGGTCGTGAGACGCAGGCAGATTAGTCTTTCCAGACTTTTCTGCACGGCGCTGGCGGAGACGTTGATTGATTAGTGTGGCCGTAGCCTTTAGGTCGTCGAAGGTGTCTTGCTTCCGTTCAGTTGTGGCGAGAATGTCTTTAATCTTGTCATTGAGACCGGTATAGAAGTGGTCATGGAGGTCGGCCTTCGACCATCCAGTCTGTCTGCTGTACTGCTCAAATATTGACATGTATTCGGCAATGGACCTCTTCCCTTGTCTTGTCTTTTTGAGCTCCTCCCGAGCGATGTTGCGGACATCCATTGGAGAGAAGCGGTGGTTGAATTCTTTCACAAAATTGTCGTAAATTCCCACGAAGGGGAATGATCCTTGATTAGCTGCCTCGAGATAGGGGAGAGCCCAGGTCTTGGCTTCTCCTTCCATCAAATTCAAGGCAGTGGCGATCCACCTTTCCTCTACTGGCATCCAAGATTGAAGGATAGGCTCCCAGGTGTTGAGAGCATCTCCTTGTGAGGAGGCCCAGTTGTGGAAGGCGGCAAGGAAGTGGCGGGCATCTGTAGAGTTGCCTTTTCCGTCCCATGCTTTGGGGCAGGCCACTATGTCCTTGCCACTGACCTTTTTGGGCTTGGCCTGGGTGGCGGCCACCTGCTGGGTTAGGTCAGAGACCTGTTGTGCAAGGTGACCCATAGCCAGTCTGAGTTGATTTATGAGATTGATGCAGTCTTGGATGGTGGGAGGGGGAGGTGGTGCAGTTGGTGTGGGGGCTGGAGCGGGATCCGGCTGTCACGATCACGTGACATGTGACACGGTACGGAAGGAACTCGGAATGACAGCTCACTGACAGCAAAGCAATGAGCTGGCAGCAAAGCACTTACGCATTTCTCTAGCATCCCAGAAAATAGTCTTAGTAATACCAATCTGTACAAGTATAAGTATGAGGCCTTTTGTGTAGTAGTTACTTTGTCTGAGCTTTATAGAAATCCCAGCCAAGTTTTGCTCACCTTGAGTGAACAGTGCGTCCCTCTCGTCTCGTCCATTTTCCTTGGCAAGGCTACCCCTTTGCCCGTCGTCATCCCCGCTCTAAGACCCACCCTTGTCGACAGAATCCGTCTAAGTCGACTTCTCCATCACTCTATTCCCGAATCCCCGACTACGTCCCGAATGTTCCGGCTGGAACATAACACCGGCTGGACAGTGTGTGATGAGGATGAAGATGACGCCGACATTTTTTCCAATTCTGCTTCGCATGCTTTTTTGTCTGCCTGGTATTGAGCCTCTCTGAAATCCTGTAGGAGTGATAGTTGCTCGTCCGGATGTAGATCGTCCCAATCCTGGATTCATCCTGTGTATTCCTTCTCTTGCTTAGAGAGGGGAGGGAGGGCGAATTTCAAGTGAACTCCTTGAGGATATTGAGCCCGAGCGAGACGAGCTTTGGCTTTGGCTTTCAGAGCCACGGTCTACTTCAATTGGGGATGGGGGGCAAGAGATTACAGGGACAATTTCTTCAGCGAAGAGGATGAGGTCTTCGACGGTGAAGTCGGTTCCTGGAACAGGCATAGTTCCGGGATACTCTTCTTCGAGTACTTGATGTACACCGGGGAAGAAGTAAAGGGCTTGTACTATAGTTTCAGCAGTGGTACGGGGCGGTTCGGTTACTTGAAAACCGTTGTACCAAATATCTTCGTTGACTAAGGTTGCGGATGAAGCCGCAGAGAGGTGCCCGACTGTCGGGGAGGAGAGTGTTGAAGAGGGTGTGGGAGATGAGGGGCGTGAACGCAGCTCCTCAAGGACTCGAAGCGATGCTGTAGCAGAGGCTTCTGAGGACAACTGTTGTGGTGTTAAGGCTTGTCTCCTCCTAAAGAGACGTCGTAGGCGGGCACGAGTGTTTGCAAAGAAACGAGGCAGGATGAAAAGTGAAGAGGTGGTTTGAAGACGTTGGGATACGACAGCCGCGGAGCGCTAAGCTGAAGGTGAAGGGAGAGTCGGATCAAGCGAGACCAATACACAGTGGTGTTTCACACTGCACGAGGCTGCGGCGATAACCGATCACTCAGGAATTATGAAATGGGAAGTATTAGGGCCACAAGGCTGTCTGCCACAGTCTCCTCGACCTATTGGCTGCCTCTCACACAAAAGCGCTCTCAAACTCTTCTGTTTACTTCATGTACAGCTGTCGCAGGCTAGGCCTGGCTGGCTTGAAGTCGAATTGCAGCTTATCTGGTGTGGTGACCAGTTCTGCAACCCGTGCCCAGAGCAGTCTACTGTGACCAGATAGACCCAATAAAGGCAAGCACACTGTATGCCGGCTTTACGGACACTACAAGCATACCACGACTGCACAGATTCTGCTTACGAAGGTCCACAGGCAGAGGGTGAGGTGGATAATACTAAGGACTGGTGGACGTCTACCACCTAAAGAGGGAACACACGACTAGTGAGCAAAGACGGGCTCAGGAGTGTGGAAGGAACTTGTCCTAATGTAGCGGTATGACTTAACGCTACACCAAGCCAAGTGGAGTGGAATGAACTGTCAAGGGTGAGACCCAAGCTTGGCATGGAGATAAATCACGCGCTAGACCTACAGTTGAAGTGGAGTGGGTGTACACTAACTAGACCTTTATTCAAGGTCAAAGCACGCAATGTCTCACGGCAGCAGGCTGAGTGGAGAACCAAGAGGACAAGTTTGTTAGGCAGAGGTAAAGAAGTACAAAGGAATGCACACCTGAGTGGAGAACCAAGAGGACAAGTTGGTTCCACTCAGGACGCTACAGGCAAGCTTAAGTATCTACTGCGGCTGCGATTAAGTCGGAGCTTGAACACTGTTACTAAGTGTAAAGTAATCGACTGTGACTAAAGAGCTGACGTGTCATGTCTATTAACAGCCTTATCTTTAGTGCTGACTGATGCACTGTCATCCAGGCTGACTACGTATGACATGTTGCTGAGTAAAACCTAATACAGCACGTAATACCTGCCTACTAAGCGTAATCTAGAGCATACTAGAAGGTTCTATCCTTATCTACCAATCAAAAGAGTCTGTCCTTATATAGAACATGACTATAAAGGGATGTCCCGTGTATGGGCATACTTTCCCAGGGTCACGTGATGAAAAGTGCATGATATTTCACGTGACTAACTAGAGAACGTGATGGCAGGTCACATGATCCACAAAAGGCGAAAGTGAACGCGTCCGTGACAGCAGGGATGTGGGTTCAAGAGGTTTTGATATCACACAAGTATCAAGCGAAGATGTCTGTTGTCTTACTGCTATGAAATACAAGTGGTCTGGAGTGGGACACAGTGTATACCACTACTCTGCGATTAGGGCTCCTCGCCTGAAGTGTCTAACACTTCTCTATACTCAGTCTTGCGAGTACACAGAGTCTAACAGGTGTGACGCATTGATATAGTTCAACTGCAAAGACTTCGATGATGTCCAGGTTAGGGACAGAGGTAGGGGATGCACAAGTAGAGGGGAAGGATGGAGTCACACCAAAGGAGCAAAGGCAAGGTTGCTAGATTGCAAATGAAGCCAAGTCTGGCTTCCTACAGTGTAAAGTACAGCTTTAAATAGGACAAGGTTCCAAACAACATGAACACAAGTCCACACAATAACAAAGATCCAAAACAAGTTGAGACAGGGAGTAGAAGCAGAGTCTAGAGTGGCTAACATTGATAGCCCCTTTGGTAACAAAGTAGAGGACAAATAGGGAGAAGTGAAGCAGGGGCAAGACATACAGTAAACAATGGAAAGTCCAAAGCGTCAGATCATAACATCGTTCATGACTCAGGCATTCAAGACCATTCTGGACTGGCCCAGTCTTATGTAATCACCTTCCTTATTAGGAAATCTGGAAGCGGAGTTCGAATTTCATACTCCGACAATCACATGATCGATCACATAATCACCCTCTGTTTATCCACCACATGATGCACCCATATGCAGAGCACCCCCCTGAGGACTATGGAAGAGTCATTTGCCATTAGTCAAGATCCACCCCACGATTTGGAGCAAATCGTACCATATCCAAGGAATTATCCCATTGGTTGATAGAGAAGACACATCGCCAACATGTCATTGACTGTGGCGCAGTTGTGCCACTTTCACAGATTTATCCTATTGGACTGCAGAGCAGTCATGTCATTATTGTGTCATATCATGCCATCGACTGTGGATGTAACATTACCACAGGAACGTTATGTGCGACATGCACGTCACTAAGTCACTCAGGCCGAGGTTACGGGATGTGAAGTAGTCGGTTAAGACTAAGTTCAATGATGAATAAGCACCACATGGTCTCCTCAGACACGTAGGTGATAGTCGGGGGATTCAGGGGTTCAAGCACAAAGGCGAACCAAAGTCATGCTCAAGCGAAACAGCAAGCGTAAAGTCATTCGTGGATTGACAATGATGTGGTATTACACAAGAAGTCAAGTCTACCATACAAGCTAGGTAGCGTGCGACTTATATACTAGTACAAGATGTTTGTACACAACAAACATATGGCGCGATATGTGGGTTCTGAGTGAAAGTAGAACAAAGACTCAGCTATAGTAGGAAATATGGTGATTGCGCGGGATCATGTGCGAGTCAGCTGAGACCGGAGCGCCGTGAACTTTGATATACAAGGAAGGGGGCGTACGGACGTATCGTGCAACGAAGAGATCATCAGAAACGGTTGGGCGCATAAGGAATTATGGGCGTATCAAGGTGGGGTATGGGAATAGGAAGCAGAGAACGAAGGCATCCAAGAGAAAGAAGAGGAAAATCGTAACAATCTGGGTGCAGTGTAACATCTACCACGGACGTTCGTCTGACTTAGATGCTGTTGTGACGTGGGTTCCCTCGAGGATGGAATCTGTGGTTGTCCGAGTGCTCTGGAAAGACTGCGGGATGCGGCCAATACGTGCCTGTGGAATCCCTATAGGTGTATAACGTCTCTTCTATAGGAACGTTGGGAGGTGGACTGGGGACTTTGCGAATATACTCCCAATTGAGGTTGTCGACGATGTAGTAACAATGAGTAGGACGAGCGGTGCGGGAGTTGAGGTATTCAAAGACGAGATGACACGTGGTACCAGGCGGGTAAGTCACGGTCGGCTGATCTACCATTCACAAGGGAAGATGGAGATAAGGTCACGGGGATCCCTCTTGGTCGCAGGGGATATGCTGGAGCTAGTTCACTTAGGGACATCACAAGTCCCTAGTACAGAAGACGAGTAGAGGATGTGGTATTGGAAGAAGACCAAGATGGGGATCCTGGTCCGTACTACTGCGGGCTTATATACAAGTAAGGGAGTTAGTTCCAACTCCGCTCAAACTCGTAAGTAACCAATAGCGTAAGTAGCGTATTCTAACAATAGAATGCGCAGTCATTATCGTAATTCGAAACACGTACAACAATAGGAAACATCAGTCAGCAGGCCTAATCATGATCACGTACAACAACAACGAGTATCAGTCATCCGAACACGAGGCAACATGATCCAAAGTCCATGACACATTACTCTTGACATACCGGGTCATCACGAATACGTCAAAGTTCACAACCGGGCCGGGCAGTCCGAGAACGAAACGTAACATGCAGTGTGATGGGGTGATCTTCTTCTCTTTCTGGGGGGAAGCGTTGTGCTTCCTTGTCAGAGAATACTTTATGGTGGAGTTGGTATTCTTCTGGTATTTCCATTTCTTTTACTGGGTTGAAGGTTGTGGTAGTTGTCGCAATTTTTGCTTCTTGGTGTTGCTTTCTTCTAAAATGATATCCTCCAGTTAGGATAGTGACAGGTTCTCCTTTTAATTCTTGTTTCTTCCAGTTGATGACTGGGTTTTCTTGTTCAAACCATGGGTAGCCAAATATCATTCTATCTTCTCCTAGACTGGTCACAAAAAATTGGAACGCAGTTTCCTTTTCTCCTCTTTTTATCCATAGTTGGCACTTTTCTGTTATGGTGCCATCTTTGTTTAGTGATCCATCTATGTTTCGGACTATCATTGGGGGTTGTAGGGGTGTGGTTCCTAGTCCTAGTTTCTGGATCAGGTTTCGGTCTATGAGGTTGTCTGTAGCTCCGCTGTCTAGGAGCACATTCACTCAAGCTTCTTTGTAGTATAGGCGAACAAGGACTTGGATTGTCATGGCACTATCATGAACACTATACATTGAATCAGCCTTCCTATCAGCTCTCATAGGTCGGCATCGCAAAAATCCTGGTCAAGGGCATAGTAACATCTCTTTTCCTCTTCTGACATGCCTTGAATGAGTGCATAGGCTTGTCAGACTTTGTCCTCTGTTGTGGCAACTGACACTGATGATGTGCTCGCTTCTTGGGTGTAGGGGGGTGCTGTGTCTGCTTCTTGGGTGTCTATGGCTTGGGCTTTTGTCTGACTTGGGGTGTTTTGGCGTTGGCAGTTTCTGGCCATGTGCCCTTGTTGTCTGCACTTGAAGCAGCATCCCTCCTTCATGAGTGTCTTCTTTTCTTCTTCAGTGAGTTTCTTGAAGGGTGTAGTGGTCATGGCATCGACATCCATGGCATTGGGGTCCCTTCTGGTTCAGTTTTGGTTCTGGCTTATGCTTTGTGTGGGGCCAGTGTTTCTAGTTCCTGGTCCTGACTTCAGGAGCTGCCATCGTTGGTGTTCTGCTCTGGCAGCAGCTTGCCATTCATCCATGGTGTTTGGTATGGTGGTCCTCATGAGGCAAGCACGATATGTGCCTGTTGGTAGGCCTCTTTTGAAGAACTCTATTGTTCCTGGTGCATTTCTGTCCCATCCTGCTGATGAACAGCAGTGATGGACAGCATACTCACAGTGACAAGGGAGACTGTGGTAAGATACACTGAGCAGCTGGAAGCAGCAGAGGGGGATCTTGCAAGAGAAGCTAGAGATAGTTCTGGCACACAAGCAGTGAGGAACTGATGTGGACCAGGAGCGTACAAGCTACACTACTTATACTTTACAGAGAGTGACACTGATACAAGGAGAGTAACACAGGGTCACGTATTACAAGGAGCCTTGTTCTGATTATGGGACAAGAGGAATGTACAGAAGGAGAACAAGGTGATAAGAACAAAAGGAATCCAGACCAAGATGATATCATAGTGACATCACAATAAGGATAGAACAAAGGAAAGTACAAAGACGCAAAGTACAATGTAAAGTCCAGAGGAGTCCGAATGATGTCATTGTACATGATGTCATAGATAAGAAAGAAGTCTGAAATTGTACAGATCAAATATCTAATCTACAAGTCCTGTAAATCTTATCTAAAGCAGTCCATGCTGCAAGTCTGGTCCGTTCCGAGCCGCTAAGTGCACAAAGGTCACTTATCAACACCTGCTATTCCTGCAAGGTTTTCGAAGTCAAGGATGTAATTGTCTAGTGCTCCGCCTTGCATCTTTAGGTTGATCAGCTTTTGGTAAGCTCTTTCTTTGTTCAAGGTGTCAGTCCAATCCCTGTCAAAGGTTCTGGTGAATCCATCCCATAGGTCTTCACTGTCTTTGGTGAGGGTTTTGGTATGGTCTGCTAGTGCCGCTTCCATGTTGTCTTCTGTTTGATTGACCCATAGTTGTACTCCAGGTCCCTTGAATAGTGTGAGGGCGAACAGGACTCGTGAATAGGGTTGCTTGATGAGCTCATGTTCGCTGTTTAACTTGATGTATCGTAGTAGTTCTCTTTTGGCTACTCTCTGTTCTGTTTCCAGTGAAGGCAGTAGGTGCTACTCCTTTGAGTCCTCCACTGGCACTGGTGTGTGGGGCAGCTGGGGTGGTTGTTGTGGACATGGTGGGTGCTGTTTGATCGTTGTTGGGGTTCTGTGGTGGTTGAACTGGTGAAGGTACTCTGATGGGTGGTATTGGGGTTGGGAACACTTCTGGTTGATCTGGTTCTAGTGGGGATGGTTCTATCCAGATGGGGATGGTGGGGCTGGCGTGAGATGAAGCTTGTGGAGGTATGATGAGGGTGAGGTGGTTGTTAGAGGAGTGGGAGGATACTGAGTTTTGATCTTCTTCATCTGAGCTTTCTGGTTGGCTCTGTCGGAGTCCATATGTTCCCCTAGAGCTTCCTGCTATAGGTGTGTCTGGGTTTTGTTCACCTGTTTCTTTCCACCAGCTGAGTCCTTCAGTGTATCTTTGTGGGGTGACACTTGAGGTTGATGTGTGGTACATGTTTCGGAAGTATCTGAGGATGTACCAATTGTTGTTGATGAACTCTACTGGTTGGAGTTTATTTTGTACAAGGCACTTGTAGCAAGGTGGTCAGTCTGGTTCTATGGTCCAGCAAGCTCCTTTTCCTAGTTGGCTGCTTTTAACGTGGTGTGGGAGGTCGTCTTGGGTTCTGGTTTGGACTGGGGTCCAGTTGTTGTCTGGTTCAAGGGTGACACTGATACTAGCCACAATTGTGGTCTGTTTCTGGGTTTTGTTTTGTGTGGGGAGTTGCTGAAGCGGCCTCTTGTGTCAGAGAGGATCCGTCGCTTGGTTTGTTGTTCTGGGGGTTCTGTGGTTGTTCTGGGCATTGGCTGATGCGTCCTCATGGATTGTCACTCACCCTACTGTGAGGTAGTGGTGTCCCTGGTGTGTCGGGGGTTGTAGACTTGGCTTATGTTACGTCCTAGCAGGGACATGGGTTCAAGGGGTTCAATATCACACAAGTATCAAGCAAAGACATCTATTGTCTTATTGCTATGAAATACAAGTGGTCTGGGGTGTGGCACAATATGTGCCACTACTCTGTAGTTAGGGCTCCTCACCTGAAGTGTCTGACACTTCTCTATACTCAGTCTTGCGAGTACACAGAGTCTAACAGGTGTGACGTGTTGATATAGTTCAACTGCAAAGACTCCGAGGGTGTCCAGATTAGGGACAGAGGTAGGGGATGCACAAGAAGAGGGGAAAGGCTGAGTCACACCAAAGAGTGAAGGCAAGGTTGCTAGATTGCAAACAAAGCCAAGTCTGGCTTCCTACAGTGTAAAGTACAGCTTTAAATAGGACGATGTTCCAAACAACATGAACACAAGTCCACACAGAAGTAAAGAGCCAAAACAAGTCAAGGCACTGATGTAGAAGCGGAGTCTAGGGTGGCTAACATTGATAGCCCCTTTGGTAACAAAATAAAAGACAAATGGAGTGAAGTGAAACAGGATAACAAAAGTCACACACAGAGAAAGTCCGAAGCATCGGATCATAACAGACATAGGCTGCAGCAAGCAACTCTGCATACCCCAGACACCTGCCATGCAGTGCTGTATTGTCTGCATTGAAGTAGCAGGGGTTGGGCACAGGTGCGCGACCTGATTGCTGCAGTGCATTGTCCATTTCGCGCAACAGCTGACTTCACTGTGCACAATCCTCAAAACCCCCAGGCATTTCTGGTGAGGGTGGAGGGACACTGTGCATAATGCATGTTGCACCTTGGTGAGGCGGGGGTGAAGTGGGAGTGTGCTGCTCATGCTTAGGTGTGGTGGGCAGAGTGGGTAGAGTGGCAGGTGGTGGTGGTGTGTGTAGACGCTTGGTTTTTGGGTCAAGTAGGTCTTCTATGTCCTCCTCCTCACTACTGTGTGAGTGTGCAGGGGAGGTGGCTCACTGTGGTGGTAATGCTGATGTGCTAGGTACGGCAGTCACTGTAACCAGTGTTACTACCAGTGGGCTCATAGGGGTAGGTGTGGGGTGTGTCTCAACACCCTGGAGGGACAGGAAGCTACTCTCGTTAAATGTCACATCCCTGGACAATCAGACAGAGCGGGTTGAGTGGTCCCAGATCTTATAGCCCTTAGATTCAGGCTCAAACCCGATAAGTGTAACCTCAATGGCCTTCGCATCCAATTTGCAGCGCTTATCAGCAGGTACATGCATATACCCCTTGCATCCAAAGATGCATAAGTAAGAGACATCGGGCACCTTGCCAGAGTGCCAGAGCTCATAAGGTGTGCGCCACTTAAGTCCACGAACTGGAGAGCGATTGTAGATGTGCACAGCTGCACACACCACATGCTCCCAGAAGCCTTTAGACAGGCCAGCAGTGTGCAGCATGGCCATTGCCTTATCCATAATGGTGCCATTAAACCACTCAGCTTTTCCATTGGACTGTGGTGAACCTGGCATTGTGAGGTGATGCTCTATCCCTTTCTGCTTGAGAATGTCCTGTGTGACACTTAATATGTATTCGCCACCACAGTCAGAGTGCAGAGCACGCAGTTTATGGCCAGATTGGGTTTCACCCCATGCCAAATACATCTGCAGCGACTTGGCAAACTGATCCTTTGACTTAAGGAAGTGGACCACAGTGAACTTAGTGTGGTTGTCTATGAAGGTGGCTGTGTATGTTGAGCCTTGCAGGGACTGAGTTTGCATTGGACCGGCGAGGTCACTATGCACAATCTCAAATGGATGAGTTGTCCTCTTGTTGGAGGACGCAGAAAAGGGTTGGCGAGTGGACTTGCCCATCTCGCACCCATGGCACACTGTTTTAGCCGTGGTAGAAGCATCTAAGTCCATGCCAGTAGTGGCAGAGGGACCATGTGACTTAAGAGCAGCAGGGGAGATATGTCCCATGTGCTGATGCCAGATATCTAGTGTGGCAGCACTAGATTTTGTGTGGGCGTTGAGGCCGATGCTAGCAGTGTCCAACCAATAGAGGTTGTCCTCAAGGTAGCCTTTGGCCACACACTTTTGGTTGACAGATATTTTAAATGAGCCACTGTCAAAGGCAATCTCAGCACCCTTTTGTGCTAGGGCACGTGTTGACAAGAAGCACATCTTCACCTGTGGTAGGTGTAGCACATTGCTGAGGGTGATGAACAGCATAGGTGGAGATGCATACTCACAGTGAATCAAGAAGTACTGTGGTGAGATATGTGAGGCACAGGGAAGCAGAGATCTTGCAGAGTAAGCTTAGAGATGTCTGATACAGCAGAGTGAGAACTAGAACTGTTATTACAGTGAAGGAAACATACCTGATACAGCAGAGTGAGAACTGCAGTATCAGGGCGTACATGGTACACTATTTATACAGTCTAGAGACAATGACGCACTTGTACAATAAGGGCGTTATACAATAGACAGAGTACAATAAGACCCGGAACAATAAGTAGGTCAGAACAAAGGGAAGTACTTAGACAATAAGTACAATGGAGAATCCAGAACAAGGATGATATCATAGTGACGTCACAATAAAGATATAACAAAAGGAAGGTCCAAAAGTGTAGTACAATAACAAGTCCTGAGGAGTCCATATGATGTCATTGTACAGTGATGTCATAGATAATGGTAAAGTCCAAGATTGTGATGATCATACATCTAGTCTACATAAGTCTTGTATATCTAATCTACAGCAGTCCATATCTGATATGTCTATAGAGCCGCTAAGTGCGCACAGGTCACTTATCAACAGAGGGTGATAGGGATACCCTGGCTCATTGTAAAGACGACAGACCCGACACCCACTTGGTCTATTGTGGACTTATCACCTAGGCGTACAGTGCCTTTTGTTGGGGTGTAGTCCTTGAAGTCAGACTGATGTGGTGTAATGTGGTGTGTTGCACCACTGTCCATCATCCAGCACACGCGTGAGGCAGCATACAAGGCAACACCAATTGATTCAGAGGCCCAGTCAATGGGCTCTGTGACCTCAGTAATTGAGGTGGTAGTAGGTACAAGTACATGACTATTGGCAGCCTTGTTGCCATTATTCTCCTTTGCATTGGCATCAGCCTCATCCTTCTTCCTCTTCCTACAGTCAGGCTTGATATGGCCCTTTTTATTGCAGTAGTGGCAAGTTAGACTGGAGTGGTCCTTCTTGCCTTTCTTGCCCATCTGCTTGACGGGGGCTGCCTTGTTGAGAGAAGAAGAGCCTGATGGCCCAGAGCGACACACTTCCTCTGACACTATGCACACAATTATTTCAGCGTGCTTGAGTGTGGTGGGGGTGCCACCGGCCAGGATGGTGGATGCTAGCACCTCATAGGAAGAGGGCAGGGCATGGAGGAGAATGAGACAGTACTGGGTGTCAGTGACACCCATCTGTGTGTTGGAAAGAGACACCTGTAGCTCATTGAGCTTGGCCAACTGAGGGGCCATGGGCGCAGAGTCATCAAGACAGGCTTGAGTTAACTGGATTCATAAGTTAAATATGGTGGTGCTGCCCAAAGCACCAGCACACACATCCTTCAGTTTATCCTACTTGGTTTTAAATGTAGGATAGGCCGTGTTGTCAGCAATGAGAGAGTAGACATCTGGCTTGAGGTAGAGGCGGAGGTACGCCTTGGAATGACGCTGAATGGAGTCCCACTTATCCTGAGTGGTGATGGAGGGTGGTGCATCTGTTGAGACGTCACCAATTGAAGTGTGATGTCTCGTGGGAGATGATTGAGTCATTCCCTTCCTTATACGGTATCTGACCCTTATGGTTAGATTATGGACTTCCGGACTTGTACGGACCGGTTATTGTTTATCTTTATTTTGTAGTTCCTTATTAGGTTCTCCTTGTTCTTATTGTTAAGATACCGGACTCATCCGCTTTAGGCGGTTTTATTGTTCTCTGCCCTCCAATGGCATTTCTCCCTCTGGCGCACAGACCAGGTGTATTTTGTTTGAGTCACCAGTGCGCACAGACCATTCTTAGCTAAGCGTCCTGTATATAAGGTCTGCTGTTTTCGCCCTCACACTTCAGAGTTCCTTCAACCTCTGAAGTGTAAGTTCCCTTTACTACTAAGCCTCTCTACCTTACGCTGACATTGTAGTAGATACTTTTGTCTCTTAGGTATGTAGCGCTGCTATAAGAGTTCCTTCAACCTCTGAAGTATACTTTTGTCTCTTAGCCGCTCTTGCTTTATCTCGCTGTTAGTGCTGCCAGCTCAACAGGTTATGGGCCCTGGACGCTCATACTAACAGCCGTGTTCCAGATCTACCTCGTGTCACTTGCTCTCTCTGCATCCACGCACTTGTTGCCTTATCTCCCACTCAGTGAGCATCCTCTATCCTCTTTCCCTCGACACATTCCTTTCTTGTCCACCGGCATTATTTAAATGTCGTGCCAATACTGGCTAGCCTTCATATGAAGGTTCTCGTGAAAGGCGCTAGGGAGCTGTTAAGTCAGCAGACGCGACCTTAAGTTCCCCTGTGCGCATTTCCTCACTACTTATTTTCAACCACCCGGTTTTCGTCCGGATTTATTAGGCCAATAGGGGAAGACCCTTGCGGCTATAAGCCACCTTAATGGTTGGGAGATACTCGGTTAATACCTGGGTCTCTTTAAGGGGTGTGAAGGCCTGGTCAATAGTCAAACCCAGAAGTCCTTCCCTCTGACACAACTAGGGGTCGCTACTATAAGTAAAAGTACTATACATCAGTGCTAAGACCCTTAATGGTCTGGTCTAGAGACTCCACAGACGGCAATTGGAAATGATGCTGGAGTTGATCCTCATCTTTCCTCTTGGAACTCGCTGTTGGCTCCTCTCTAGGGCACTGCCCCTCTCTGGGCTACCAGTGAACCTGAGTAGCCCCTGAGGACTGCCTAAAGGTTAGGACACGCTCTCCGGGAAACCCTTCGCCGGGAAGTACCCCAGACGTGACTCTGCTTGACCCTGACTAAAGCTATCACTAAGACTGCTTGCCCTTCTTGCAAGGTCCATGTGGTAACAGGCTAGTCCAGAGAAGGGGTTTAGTTTATACTACATAATACTTTTACAAGTTGGTACTCCAAAGTCGCACACCTGGGGCGTGACACCTTGAGTGTTACGGAGTATAGCGCTCTTATGGCTGGATCGCTACCTTTCCTATCAAGATCTGGACTGGTTCTGACTGCTCCTCGGAACCAGATTTTTACACTTCAAAACATCTCAAATGGCTCAATTCACTCTTGTCTTCCCTCCTTCCGTTCAGCTTGCCAAGTTGGACGGGACTAACTGGCAGTCCTGGGCACAAACATTCACCTCGCTCATGTTGATGAACGGTTGCTCTAGGCACCTCACACATGACAACCCCGGGGCCATCCCCCAACACCCTGCCTTGGCCGCAGGTGTTGCTGGTCCCACAGGGCCCACTGATGCAGGACTGGCCATGATAGCATTGTGGCAGAAACAAGAGGAGGTCATAATTGGCCTCTTATATCTGTCTGTCACAATGGAGGTGTTGTCTGGGATAACCTCCCAAATCCTCTTCCCGACTGTTCACGACAAGTTCGTGCAGTTGGAAGCCCTGTATGGTGCTGTTGGCTCCATGGCCACTTTTAATCTATGGGTGGGATTGGTCAACACCAAGCTGGAGGAAGGACGTCCCTTCCTCCCTCAGCTACAAAAGATGTTGGACCTCAGAAACACCCTTCAAGAAAACGGGATGGCTGTCTCTGATATGCAGATGTCGTTCATTCTGCTAGACGCCCTCCCCCCATCTTACTCCACTATCGCCGGCACCATACTGGCCGCAGGCCCCCCTGCCAACTTACTTCCTCAGGACCTAATCAATAGGTTCATCAATGAGGAATCACGTCTCTCCGGTCCCTCCGCCACCCTTAACAAGGTGGCACCTATCAACCGGGCCTCTGGTTCGCGCCCCCCAAAAGCGCAATCATCGCCCAATCCTGGCAGCTCCGCTTGGCGGACATTATCTGCCATTACTGTCACAAGCCCGGCCATAAAAAGCCGGACTGCTTTAAACTAAAAAGGGACCAGGAGAACGCCAAGAAGGGGAAGGCTGGGCAGCTGAGGAAAGCTGCCCAAAACCTCATTGTCGCCACGCCGGAGGCCATTCCGGCAGATAGATTAAACTCTACCATACCAGTACCTAAGAGTCGACTATTTACCATAGTTAACGGCTCTGGAAAAATAGAGGAGGTGCATGAAGCACCTCAGGTTTCCCTCTACACGATGCATGATAGAACCGCGCACATAGAGTCAAGATGGATGATGGACAGTGGAGCCTCAACACATTTCACACCATACATTGAAGACTACGATACCTACACACCCCACGAAGGTATCGAAGTTCTGCTAGGAGACAGCTCTCTGTTGAAGAGTGTTGGAACGGGTACCATAACAATCCGAACCAACAGAGGCTATGACCTCAAAATCTCCAATGTGTTGCATCTTCCAAACACACATTCCCGCATCCTATCTACAAGCGCCCTGACAGAAAAGGGCGCCTTGGTCTCATTTGACTCTACCTCCTTCACAATAAGGCATAAAGGGGAAATCATAGCGGAAGGACACAAGGCTGCCAATTTATACTGGCTTGACAGTCATAAACTAAACACTGTCAAAGCACCTGCATCTGCTAGCCTTGATG
>JAKELG010000624.1:0-18357 GCA_021527035.1 Lactarius vividus
GGCATACCGTCAGTTAACCAAGCACCCCAACGATGCGGGACTAAACACTCACATCGGCAAGCAGCCTCCCGTGTATTGCAGGGAAATTCGTGATAAGGGAGAGTAAGGTCTGGAGGATCTTGAGCTGTATGTCGACGCCTTGTGTCATGCAATCGTGATTGTCTGGATGACGGCGGGGAGTGAGGAGAGTGAAATGGCGCGAAGGGCAATGAGACGTTGGAGCGAGCCGAGGGCGATCGAGATCACTTTCGCGTTTTTCGTGGCGCATCCCATGAAGACGGGGCGGAGGAGGTCGTCAGCATGCCGGCCATCTGCGATTACGGGCAAAGCGGGTCAGCCGTGTTGAATCAGCTCCTTACCAGTAAGTATACAAGACAGGCATATTGGGTGGTCACTCGACACTCGAATAATCCGTGTCGCAGTCCTTTTCCCATTGTGTATCCAGAAAGAGATGACGGAAAGAGTGGGTACGTACCAGAAGCCAAATTAGTGGTTAATTGTTCTGGAGAGGATCTTAGGAGAGCAAGAGACTTTTCTGCTGCCTGCACGATGGGGACCACCACCAAAATGAGATCCAAAGAAAGTTAGAGAATACGTGTACATGACGCACCTCGCGGACCTCTGGGTGTTTCCTTCTCGTCTCGCTGGCCAGTGGACTTGACAATTCAAGTAAGAGAAAGGGGAATAAAAACAAGTGAGCAATGCACCTGAAGCTCTGTGACGAGAAGAGAGAAGGAACTCATATGGATGCAACTTGAGAGGGTACTCTGATACTAAGTGTTAGTAAACTGCGGGGCAGTAAATCTGTCACGTGATGGCTCCCAATGCCACGCTATAGAGCTTGGGGACACTGACATCATGGTTCTGTCTTTGCGTGCACAAACTGAGCAAAGGCGTTTACTAATACTTAATGATTTTTCATCATCTGTAATGAGAAAATTATTTTATTCAAACATTATGTCCATCCAAGGATTATATTGTTGTGAAAAAACTTAATGTTTTTCCCTGAAATAAATCATAAGTGACCATTGTTCTCAATGAGCTGAACGTTAAGTTTTTTCGCAGTGTGATAATTCCCGAATGGACTTAAAGTTTAATTAGAATTACTTTTTAATTATGGATTGTGTAAAATAATTAAGTATTAGTCACTGCTTTTACTCAGTTATTCGTGTGAAAAAATGGAATTATGTTGTCAGTGGGATTACCTAGCAGTACATCCCTCCGACTGCTAGTATGGCAGTTGGCGATCCCACTTTCGTTGACCCTTTCACTTTTCGCAAACATTTCAAAAATATCGGTCGAGCGTTCCGAGAGCAAGCGACCACTCTCATCGAGATCTGTCGTCTCTATGTAGACATGTATCCCCAAACCTACACTATGAATGACGGTCTTCAAAAGTGAGGTCTTTCCGTGAGCTTTCTACACGACGATCAACGTCTCTATTAGAATTTTGCGGCTTGCAGACGCCGCATTGAGTGCCGCGGGAGGAGATGGGAATGGTACTGCCGAAGCTACAACCGCCTTCAAGCTTGTTCAAGAGGAGATAAAGCGATTTGGCCCTCCTTGGGTTCCTCAAAAGGGTACTCGAGGCAGTGATCGGAAAATGCTTTGGGATCCGAGCACTGCGTTGGAATCTGCTTCCAAGTGGGACAAATCGTCGACGCGCATTTTATCAAGGGTCAAGTCTAAGTCTGCATTCAAGGCTCCCGTAAGCCATCTATCGTCGTTGAATTATCTAACCGTTCACAATGCAAAGCCAGATTCCCAGTGGAAATACAAAGAAAGTAAACTTCGTGATTCTCGAATCGCTGCACGAGGAACGCAAGGATCAATTGATTATCGACCGTCTGTATCCCCCTTGTTCTCGTTATTGTTATTTCCTATTATTCAAGGGGTGTAATAGAGGAAGTAGACAACTCTACGACCACCGAAGAGATCGTTTGGAGGTTTAGTCGTTACCCTGAGCGGAGTGCCGACATAATCACGCCCAAGGTGGCCTCCAGACGGAATCCCCATTTCTATCTTCAGCTATCGAAAGATCCCGCAAGTTTTGATAGTAAATTTCACAAGGATCCGTTAAAAGACTTTGCCCATGGTCTTCGCCACGGCGACAACATCTACGTACTGTTGGACAAATCCTGTCGCCTTTTCCTCGACGCGCATGTACCGCGTATTTTCGGCAATCTATGGAAACCTCACAAGACGGTTATCTTGAAAGGTGAATACCCTCCCAGACGCGTGGTATGCTCCAGCCCACGTGCATTTAAGATATTAGCGGCAATTTGGATTCAGAAGACATCGTCCTTCGCGACGTCGGAGAGAGTCAAGGTTACTGGCATCATCACTCTGTCACCGAATCGTTTCAGCTCTGCGTCCAATCTGGCTACTCGAGTAGTGACAGCGAAATCGTCAAGAGTACATTCGAAGACACGCGTGCTTTGATCCACGCAGCGGTCAGAGCTCAGGGAGTAGATCTCATGATTAGAGATCGATCCAGACCCTTAGCTCCAGAGGACTCGGGCTGGGTAGGTCGCAAGGCACTTGCATATGAAATCACGCACTTGGCTCACGCAAAGACATTGATCAGAAACGGCTCTCATCTTCGAAGCCTCCCCTCAACCACGACGTGCTTCTTAACATCTTTCATTGGTATCGACTAGGAAATACGACAGATAGTTTTGGTCGAGGCTGGAACCTCGAGCGCTGGTGGTACAGGCTCATCCACGTCTGTCGAACCTGGCAGCACTTGATACTCGCCTCGCCAACTAGCTTCGATTTACACCTCGTGTGCACGCACGGCACACCCGTAACGACCATGCTTACGCATTCGCCTCCCCTACCTTTGATAATAAACTACCCTGGAGGCAGCGCGGGGAAGGAGGAAGACGTGCATTTCTTGCTCCAGCTCCGCGAGCGCGTGCGTCGCATCCACATCGGAGCATCTGCAGCGAACCTGCTCGGCCTGCTCAATTCGATGGACGGAGAATACCCGTCACTACAGCACCTAGTCATCTACCGTCACACCAATAAACCCAGCGCATCGAGTACTGGCGTGAAGCTCCCCGCGAAACTACGAGCGCCACTTCTTCGCCGCCTCACGCTGTTCGACCTCCATCCTCCGGTAGGCTCCGAGTTACTCCGACTCGCCGAGGGCCTCGTCACGCTCGAGCTCATAGACATCGTGGACTCGCTCGAGGCCCACCCAGCGCTCCTTGTCATGCAGATCGGGCGCATGGCCCAGCTCGAGCGCCTCATCGTCCACTTCCGCAGAGCTCTCCCCAACTGCACGGTCGAACGGACGCTCGTTGGCGTGGGTGCGACACGCGTGGCCCTCCCTCACCTCAAACACCTCTCGTTCCGCGGTGGCAGCGCGTATCTTGAGGGCATCCTCGCGCGCATCAATGCGCCAATGCTCCAGGCTCTCTTCTTCAACTTTTTCGCCCAGCTGACGTTCGAGCTACCCTGTCTCGTGCGCTTCGTCCACGCAGCACAGAGGCAGCCCCTCCTCCCCTCCTCCACTGCTTATGCCGAGGGGGATGATGATGACGCGAGGTTCCAGTTCAAGGCGGCAGAGCTGCACCTCGACGCAGAGACCGCGTATGTGCTACTTGACCGACATTCGACGGACCCGGGCCAAGCCAGAATGAACCCAGTACAACTACGCGTGAGCTGCCGTGCGCTCGACTGGCAACTTGCGGGGTTCTCGCAGATCTGCCGGGCGCTCACGCCACTGTTCGCGCGTGTGGAGTACCTCACATTCGGCCTGCACATCTCCCACCCCAACTTGGACTGGGACTTGGTCCATACGCAGTTGCATGAGCTCCTCCGCTCGTTCGGGGGTACAAAGACGCTGCAGCTTGCCGGCCCCCACACGCAACACCTCTGGCGCTGGCTGCAACCACGCCTCGTGGAGCTTCTGCCGACGGTGCAGAAGGTACTCGGGCAGAATCAAGAACTGTTGTATCCAGTCCCAGATCCAGTTCCACTTCTAGATCCAGTTCTAGATCCATCGTCAGCTCCACCTCTAGTTCCGGTTCCAGTTCCGGTTCCGGTTCTACATCCATTTTCAGCACCACCTCTAGTTCAGAGGCGTAAAAACTGGTTCCAGAAATACATGTGGGGCTTTAGTTATGGTAGTTAAATCCGAGGTTGCTTCCCATGCACCTTCTTTACTTTTATCTTGTGCGGAAATTTTATGATTGCCATCTTACCAATGAAACCTGATGTTTGCTTTCGACTACCGGGATCTGGGTCTCGCTCGGTAGTTTGAGTTGTCGAAACACACTACAGCATGCAAGGCTCGTTATATAGTGTTGCGCGCGACATCTGCTACTTGCAGTCGGCGATCAACAACAACCTAGCTAAGGCACACTTTCACCGGATTACATGGAGGCCTTCATATATTAACACGCACCTCTGTCATTTCTTGTCACCGTTTTCACTCTCGTAAATTTACTCCGGAACGTCTATCACGTACACGCGGCCGGACACTATGACGGATGATCGTTCCTTGCCACCTCTCGTATCACAACACAACTTCGACCTTTGCCATCACTTGCGCCCCCATCCTCCTCTGAGAGGATAACTTTGGGCCTCGTGGCTGCAGCGTCTTCCTATCTTCGCCTCGTGGTGGGTTCTTGTGCGTAGTAGACCGTGACACGAGGGCCCAGATGTGCCCCATGGGGCAAGACTCCTTGGCGCTCGGCCAGATGAGGCAACCTCTTCGGATCCGGAACTGGCTCTCTCTTGCATCGTACAGCTAAACGCCTTCCGAATAACAACTGTTCCTTTCGACACGCACAAGCGCACTCATAGCAACGCGGATAAAAGAAACAAGATTCAATGGATGATACAAATACTGTAGGTGCACAAGTCCTTGTGTTAAACAAAAAATGAGTAGTAGCAACAAAAGCAATGCGTAATAGGTTCAGAGTCAGACAAACAGACATCACGGCGGCTGCACACGATTGCGCTGCAAGGTGATGGGCTTCCCACCAGCAGCACCGCCGGCGCTCGCGCCACCCTCAGCAGGACTCGTCGACGCGGCCGCAGCGGCAACGGCAGGCTTCAGGCGCTTGGCGAGCGAGTCCTCAGTAGCCACCTCGCCCTCTTCGCGCGTCCTCTTCGCCGCAGCACCCATGATGGCGACCCCGCCTGCAATGGCCGACACAGGCACCCCTGCTCCACGGCCCGCGCTGGGCGCGGCAGCGCCACGGATACCGATGTTCCCTCCCCGCGGTGCACCGCGTCCACGACCACGCGACGGTTGAGCTGTTCCTCCAGCAGCGGCGGAAGTACTAGCCGCGGCGCCCGGAACGGAAGGTTTGCGCGTCGGAGGGGCTCCCCCACGAGCTGGGGCTGCTGCTGTTGGAGACGGGACAGAGGACGGGGTGGTGGTGGTCGGCGACGTGGTTGGTGGCGCGGATGCGGATGGTGTTGACTCGACTGGGACGACCCCGGCCTTTTTCCACTCCTCGATCTGCGACTCGAGCTCTTTGACCTTGTTCTGCGCCCGGATCAGCGCCGTGTCCTTCAGCCTCAACTTCATCGTGCCCTCCAGCCGGCCGCTCTCCACGGCTTTCTCGATGTCGACCTGGTGTTTCGATTTTAGTTCTGCCTCCTTGGCGGCCAAAGCAGCTGCGACCGCCGCGTCAATGGTTGCCTTTTGTTCTTCCGCCGTTGGGGAGGCCGCGGGTGCAGGTGCGGATTCCTGTGCCTTGGCCGTCGCGGTTTCGACTGCCTTTTCGAGCTCCTCGCGGTGCTTCGCGACCAGGCGTTCTTCCAGAGCCCGCAATTCCTCGGCGTGTTGCTTGCTAAGTTCCTCGGACACTGTCGATGGAGCGCTGCGCAGTTCACTCGTAGCTCTGTCTACCGCAGACTTGATCGCCGCGTCTTGCTCCTCCGTCGCCCGCTGCCGCGCCATCTGATGTTCACGTATCCGAGTACCAAGTTTTTCCTGTAGGATTTCAGAGTAAGCCAGAGGCGAGACGACGCGACGAGTATGTAAAACTACATTGGACATCCGGAGGCCACGTTCGGCTTCCTTGAGCTTCTCTGCCTCTTCTCGCGCGACCTAAAGGGATATGAGCGTGATCAAGTGTGAATCCGCAGGCACGCTACCTTGGCCTGCGAAAGAGCCTCATCACGGTCCTTGACGAGATCTGCCTTTTCACTCTCCCATTCATCCTTCGCGGCTTTGGCTTCCGTCACTTCTGAGCTGGGCTTGTTCCATGCCACCTTCTCTGCAAGAAGTTGGTCTCGCTCCTGCGTAAGAGTAGTCTATAAACCCCTGTTAGAAAGATGCGTCGGCTAGGTAAGTGAAATACCCTACAAGGCGAGACTCGAGCTCGGACGTGTCTGGCATAGGCGCCGGCGCTTGTACGAGTTCCTTCGCCTTCTCCTCTTGCAAGGCCTGCTCCAGAGCAGCTTTTTCTTGTCGCAGCCGTTCGAGTTCTTCGGTCAGCGGCTCTGATGGGGTGGTGGGCGGTGGCTCAGTGGTTGCCGCAGCCTTGAGGGCATCCCGCTCCTCTGCGATTGTAGCGGACTCTTTCTGGGCTTCTTCGAGGGTCGACTTGAGCTGAGTGTTTTCGGCACCCAAGGCGCCCATCCGCTGCCGGAAGATCTGGTTGTTTTTGATGATCGCCTCTTTGTGAGCTTTGTTCGTTTTCTCCAGCGCGGAGATCTACGCAACAACCCGTATAAGATTGCGTCATATCAACAACAAAAACGATTACACACTTTTTCTTGCAGCTGAGCCAATTCCTCGGTTTGCGTCGTCCGCTGAGATTCTAAACCAGACTTTTCGTTCTTCAGGTTCTCGAGTTCGTCCTTGAGCGACTGGAATTCAGTGGGATCCACGCGATCGTACTGCAGCGCCAAGTCAGCGTCGTCAACACTAGGCCAAGCGCAATGAACATACCTTGGAGAGTAGTTGGCTGTTGCGCTCCTGCCACCTGCGGTTCTCCTCTTCCAGTCGTGTGACATGCTCGTTACGCGCGTCCAGCTCGGCTTGCACAGTACGGGCCCGGTCACGGAGAGGGTCGAGCTCTTGGAGCACACTCTTCAGCTTGATATCGAGTTCACGTGATCGCTTCGCGTGGGCCTCAGAGTCTGCTCGGAGCGTTGCATTGCTCTCGCGCAGAAGGTTCAACTGCTGGATCTTTTCGACGAGCTCCGCGTGCTGTGCGTCTGTAGCCGCCACGGAGGCAGCACGCTCACGTTCCTATATGACGAAATGATTGTCAGTAATTGGGGTCTGGGAGAAAAGACGATGGGCTTACATCGGATAAAGTGGCCCTCGTGTCTTCCAGGTCACGCGTGACGTGGCCGATCTGCGTCTTGAGGCGTGCGTTCTCTTGCTTCCCGAGCTCGAGTTGCATGTCCACAATCTCCTTCTCCTTTCTCAGATAATTAATCACAGCACGGAGCTCGGAAAGTTTCGCCTCGGTGCCGTCAGCGGTATCGCCTTCGCCGGGGGTGGCAATAGTGGAGTCGGCAGCCTGCCGGATACGGGTAGCCTGAGAGCTGACGTTGTCTAGGTGTTGATGAAGGACGTTATTCTGATCCGTCAACGCCTTGCACCTGGTAAAATTCGAAAGAATTAGCCAGGTTCCATGGGCCCGGTGTGGACAACCATACCTCGCGGCGAGATCGGCGATCTCTCTGTCTAGCGCTTGCCTCTGCTGGCTCCAACTGCCCTCAGAGGTGGATAGTTTGGCCTGTGCGGTCTCGGCCGCAGTCCGATTGTTCCGATCAGAAACTTGAAGGTCGTGGATACGCCGCTTGAGATCCTCGATAGCCTTAATAGCCTCCGCATGCGCAATGACCTCGCGTGAGTATCTCTCCTCGGCAGCCTGTTTGTAGGCTTAATGAAGGGATTCGGAGAAGGAGAAGGTATGCTTACACGGACGCGCTCCTCGTGGGCATGGACATTAGACTCGCGGGTCAACTTATCCTCGGCGAGGTTCTTCTCTGAAGCCGTGAAATCGACGATGGTGTCTTCCAGGGTCTTCTTGTCCGCAAGCCATTCCTCTCGTGCATTCTCGAACGAGCGTTTCGACTCAGCTAAGGATGTCCTGGCTTGCTCAAGCTCTTGCTCAACGTTCTTAAGATTGTTCTGAAGGGTCTCTTGTTGGGCCTATAAGTAGGAGCACCTGAGTCAGTGCGAAGATAGTGCGCGAACGGGATTGAGCATACCCAGGAAGCAGCAAGCTGGGATTCGGTGGTGGACTTGTACTCGTCATGCGTCGTGCTCAACGACGCCAGCGCCTCTTCGCTCGCCTGACTGATCTCCTTGAATTGTTGGATATGATTGCGAGCAGCAGCCAAATCAACTTCGGCCACCTTGAGTGCAGCACTGAGAACCGAAGTGAGCGGGATGTAGAAAGACAGCGGTGTGCAACCTACCGAAGGTCCGCCACCTCAGTCTCAAGCTGATCCTCTCGTGATCTACCTTCAACGCTGACATGGTGAGTAGCGCCAGCACCATTGACTCCTAGTGATCTCCGCTCGTAGACGGCCAGCTTCTCTGCATCGCCTTGTAACTTGCGAGAAAGCTCCTCCACTCGCTGTTCGAGGTGCGTTTTGGTCGTCTCCGCCTTGACAAACGAAGAGCGCGTCTCTTGAAGGTCACGTGCCTACCATTACCATCGACCAGTCAGTTAGACTACCATGACATACAGGGTCGACAAAGCATACCTGGCTATCGATCGTGTTGCGCAGTTCCTTGGTTTCGACCTCACGCTGCAGAGTAACCCGACGGACATTCTGCCTCTCTTCGTTCAACTGCTGACGCGAATCTTGACTGCATTGCTCGTCAGGTCGGATGGAAAGCAGCTCCAAAAAGCGACAAACCTCTGGTGCTCAAGAAGCTGTATCTGACTCTCGAGTCGCCGCCGATCGTTCTCGCTCGAGCGCTCAATGTCATTGTGCATCTTCTGCACGTTTGCCATGAGGTCCGACAGGTGAGAACGCTCCATAGACAACGCCTTGTTTTCTTCGACAAGACGGCCTTCCACGCTCTACGCTATATGTCAGCACCTTCCAAACCCTTCAAATCCCGGATGGTGCAACGCTCACCTCCCAAATCCTCTTCTCGGCTCGAAGGTTAGCACACTCGTTACGCAGCTGGTCAATCTTCCCGTTTGCAGAGACAAGATCCTCCGTGACGCGGTTGCACTCGATGTCCACAGCAGTGAAGCGTTCGTACAAGTCGCGATTGCGCTTCGTGACGTCATCGAGGTCCCGGAGAGTGAGCGACTGTTGCTCCTGCAGCATTTTGAAGCGATCTGTGCAGCCCGTTAACGCCTACTCCATCGCAGATTAGTGTCATACGTCGTACCCCCAGTAATCTCCAGTTTCGCATTAGCCTTGGCGAGCTGTGTGGAGAGTTGGGCAACTTCGCGCTGCGCCGCGACGGTGTCCTCCCGCAACCGCACCGAGTCGACCCCCGTCTCAGCTCGGTACGCATCGAACTGCTCCTGGATTTCCGCAAGCTCCTTCTGGAGGTCCGAGTCCGTTGCTTCGCCATTCACCTGGCTATGAGACTCCTTTAGGGAACTGTTGCGCTCAGCCCGGGCAAGTAGCACCTTGAGAGAATCGCGCTCTTTGACGAACGCGCGCATCTTGACGTCGTGTGCTCGCCGCTGCGCTTCGAGCTGTTCTTGCAGCGCCGTAATGGCCTCATGTGCTTCACGTACCGCCTCGCCCTGCTCTTTCTCGAGCGTCTCACGGTACTCGCGCTCCTCCGCCTCCATCTTAGCACCCATCTCACGAACGATGCCAAGCAGCTTCTGGTTTTGCGCCTGCAGCGCGGGGACGCTGCGGAAGAGCACGAGGTGGTTGGTGATCACTTCGTCGATATTGTCAGCTGGTGTGCTCTCGTCGGCCTCTAGTTCTTCGTCTGACGGGATCGTCGGGTCCTGCCGTCGGGCAATTTCCTTGAGCAACGTCTGAACCTGTCGTCCCAGATCGTTCAACTGCTTTTGAAGCGAATCGTTCTCGCGAATAGTCTTCGCGAGGCGCTGTGAGACCTCGGTGGCATTGGATACGCTAGAATCACGTTCTGAGAGAGCATCTGCAAGCTGAGACGCGAGTTGCGCCGCCTCGGACTGCAGTCGTTCGTACTCGGCACGTTGTTGGGCAAGGATTGGCGCCTAAGACAGTCAGGACGAAGTTGGCTTTCTCAAACAAAATAGAAACATACTCGTTCTTCGATCTGAGCCAGTACCTGCGCTAGTGTACGGTCCATGCGGTCGTACTCCGCACACTTCTTCGCGTACTCGTCTTGCAGACGAACGTGGTCCGCATATACTTCGGTGAAGGTCTTCCCAGTGCGCTGCGCCCTGCTTGCGATCGCCACTGTTGGACTGAGACTCATAATACCTTGCATCAATATGTCCGTAGAGCCTCTAGCAGGAGTAGAGGGTGCAGAGGTCCCAGGTGCGGGGACAGGGAACTCGCCATGATTAACCTTCTCTAACACGCGCTCCAGCTCTTCGATGCGCGCCTCGGCTGCCTCCGTGCGTGATCGCTCTCGGTCGACCTGGTCGCGCAGAGCAGATTCACGGCGATCGGCACGCTCATTGACGGCCTCCCACTCTTGCTCGACGTTCTCGACAATGGCCTTGGACTGCGCCTCGCGCGCCTCAACCATCTCGATCAGCCGCCGTAAACCCGCAACTTCGCTGGCGTAGGTCGCGTCCTGCTCGGCAATGCGCGCGCTCAAGTCTTGCACGCGAGTAAGGGATTGGGTGAGTTGTCGAGATTGGACGTTGTGTGCATCTCGGAGGGCCTTGAGGGTCCCTTCCGTCGAGGCATAAGTTTCTTTCAACGCGTCGTGCGCAGACTGCAGTTGAGCATGAGAGGCATGCTTCTCGTGGCGGTAATTAGCAAAGTCTTCAGATTTTTTGGCGAGCTCCTTGGAGGTGCGGTCGGCCTCGTCTTTAGCGAGCTGCAGTTGTTGTGTGAGAGAATCGAGTTTGAACTGTACGCGTATTTAATTGGCAAGGTACTGGAGTAGGATAAAAAGTAACAAACTTTGGTAGACGAGTCTGCTGAACGAAGTTCCCTAAGCTGAGTCTCTAGGGTCTGTTGATCTTGCCTTGCCTGCTTGAGACTCGTGCGAAGAGTTTGGATTTCCTCTAGTGGATGTTTATTGGCACGTGAGCATGACGGAAAGCGGGAAACGAACCGTCACGCTGAGCGCTATCCTCCTTAAGTCTACTAACAACGCTGAGGAGATCTCGTTTTTCCCGCTCGGTGTCCTCGACTCTATGCTTGAAAGAGTCTAGTTCTGTAGACGATACGGATTGAGAACTGTTCATGGTAGAAATTTGCGATTCCAAGTTGCTTTTGGATGACGCTTAAAAGGCAAGCGCATAAGTGAAGGACTCTGGAGAGTGACACCAAACTCACCAAGCGCGTCGCGGTCCTGTTTCACCTTTGTAAGTTCTTCTTGGAGCCCCTTGACCTGGGTCTCCAGGGAAGAGACAGAAGATTCGCGGTCTTGTAAGGCCTGGTCGAGCTCAACGTCCTTCCTTTCATTTTCTGCTCGCGACTCGTCCAAGTCGTGGTGAGCGTTTTCTAAGCCGACTGCCTGAGTGACGACCAGGCGATAAAGGGACAAAATGGAGTCAGGGGAAGGAGTGTCAAGGGAAACATCAGGAAGGACTCTCGAAAGATAGTCGAAATCGAGGTCCTCTGGGATTGGCACGGAGAACTCAACCCTGGTCTGACCAGCGGTGCCGGCCTCACTTGGCGCGACAGACTCGGCGTCGAGCTCGGCTGCGGCGGCAGCAGCAGCCTTACTCTTTCTACGCGTTCTCATAGCCATGGTAGAAGGAGAAAGGGGGGAGGGGAGACAGCCACCTCCACGAGAGCGAAAGAATGGCACAAGAGCGCGACAAACTCGCCAGTTGCGCGCATACACTCGGCTTATGTAATCCTTGGGTTCACGTGTGATTATGTCATCTGATGATTCGGATGCATTCGGATGCACTGACAACAACTTTCATAATATCCCTCTCTAGCTTTTGAGTATACCCCTCACCTCCATTACCTTGGGAATAATGCCTGGTGTCCTCGCGACTCCCCAACTGACCCACCGTCATGGTGAACAATCCAGACAACCCCCCCGGCATCGAAACATGCCTCTACAGCCCCTCCAAACTCACCGACCTTGTGTCGAGTGAGGCAAATTATGTAATGCGTCACACATGAGTGTGTGTGCCGCGACAGTACGATGAAGTTGAGCAGAAATTTGGAATGCGAGAGGATACGAGTGATCAGATGGGGTCTTTGGAGAATTCAGATAGTCCATTCATAGCAGTGGGCAGTACATTTTATACTACTGGGTCATAAGTAATTTGTAACTATCAGTCAACTAGAATATCACAAGACATTAGAAAAGTATTGGTGCATCATAAGGAAACGGGGTCATGAGGGGCGGATCGAGGTGTAAAGTCATAACTACGAGGCGTAAGAACAAGTCACGAAAGAAACTAAGACGAGAGGTGGAGTATGGGATGAACGATCAAGGTCGCGGCGGGCTGGAATCGGGTATGTGTGCGTCGCCCTCGTGGTGTCAGGCTCGGCGTGCTCGCGCTTGATCCGGAAGGTGTCCTGGAAACGAAAAGATGGTAGTAGGGAATGAGGAGGTAGTATAGTACTTGAAGCGCGAAGCCCCGGGATGTCCAAAGATTAGAGCTCGAGGCCGTTCGCGCGGAGGCGAGACGAGTCCTCTCGGGCACCGGCCCGATCCGGTCCTGCCGGGATCCTGGTGCTGGAGGCTCCCCCGCAGGTCGGGTTCACAGCGCAATTCAGCACGACCTCCCCCCTTTCATTGAAGCCAACCCCTCCTCCGGTCCCTTGAATAATTCGGGGACATACAACATGGACGCGCCAGGGCCCATTATCGCATCTGGCAACGGGCAACCCCGTATCAGGGATGACGGGAATGCCCACTGGGACTACTCTGCACCGATTAACATCCCCTCTAGCTCTCCTGAGACTGGACGATCCCCTCAAGATAGTTGCCTGAACTCACCAGAATCGGAGGAGCCCACCCTCCCAGCAATTCTCGACGAATACTGACCACCCACTGAAACTGACCCTTTGACCACACAGGAAGTGACCCCGATGCCACACCCCCCGGCTCAGTTCATTAGCGTCCTCACGCTTCTGAGACAAAGCGCCGTCATCGGCCCAATTCCCCCCGAGTCCCTCGACCCGGAGGGAAAGGGAGATATCACGTTCACCGACCACGACAAGGACAATATCGACTCGGACCTCAAACTCCTCAAGGATGAAATCGCCCGGGAAGTGACCGATGTCGCCCTAGGTTGGGGAGGCTTCTACGTCAAAGCTCCCCTCCATTTCAGGAAAGGCGCTGACTTCACCTTGACTGGGATTACGCCACCCACCTAGTAGCCTCTACACTCACTCTTATAGACGCGAGCACCGCTGCACACGATGGGGAGATGGTCTATAAAGGCCTGACCCCGGAATCGTGGATGCGCCTTGTAATGGCTACCCTTGCGGCAATCATCCGCAGAGCCATACGCTCACCATCTCAAATTAAACGCGGTAACAAATCCCTGAACGAGATGGTGGACGCCTTCCCGCGCCACCCATCGGTCCCACAACCTCTGACGGAGGGAGGGGCGGTGATGCTGCTCGCGGACCAGATCAAGGGGATCTTCGAATCCCCCAAGAATCACCTTGATAAGACATACCCAGATCACTATTACCATAAGCTGGTGGAGCTGCTAAACCGGTCGCTCTCACGCGACTGGAGGACGCACTCGCTGCCCCACCACCTCTGACGGAGGACCAGATGGCACGGGCTCCCGCCATTGCACGAGACTAGCTGACCAACGAGACCCGCGAGGCACTGCGCGTTGACACAAATGAGATGCAATCGATCAAGGATGCCGACGCGACATATCAACACATGCTCCAGCTTTCACTAGTACGTTAAGCTCGTTAAGCCCCATCCTTCACAGCCTGCCACGCGGGTCGGGACGTGAGATCTTTCCACCACCTATATCCACATGTCAGCAGACGTATAACCCTTACACGTGCAATTTGCTCACCTCTGGATATTGGGACGCCCATCTAGACCTCCGAGCTTGAGATCATCAAACACAATGCTACCGTATGGTAGGTGGTACAGATCTGCGAGTGTAACCTCCTGCACGAGAAACCGCACCATCAGTACAATGTCGTCCCTAGACACTTCTCGTATGACGTACGTTGCCGGCGAGGTACTTTTGCTTGCCTAGGATGATCTCGTACCCGTCAAGCTTGACGTTGAGCCGAGCGATCAAGTCAGTTACGAGCGCCTCGTTAGTCTCTTGACCATAGTACTTCTTGAACACCTTCTCATAGGAAATCGTACTGGCAATCGGGTCAAACTGCGAATACTCGATGCTTGCAGCCTGCTCGAACTTGGCGCGCGCGCGGGGATCAGTCGGCACCAGCTCGGGGCCAGACCCGAGCGTGGCGACGTAGCGGCCGATGGCCCGGGACTCGAACAACTCGAATCCGTCGTCTTGCTACTCGGAGATCGAGCGGCGCATCAGCAAATCAGGTGGTGGAGAGGGAATGTTGGCGAGAGACGTACGGTGATGTACGGCACTTGGCCGAAAGGCTGGTGCTCACGGTACGACGCTTCCTTATGCTCCCCCTTGGCGGGGTCGACGGGGGTGAGCTTATAAGGGACATTGCGCTCTTTTGCGATGAGTGCGACGCGACGCGTGCAAGTAGACCGGGCGAATCCGTGAAGTTCGAATGAGGTGGTCATGATGAAAGTGCAGATTACTTTGAGAGTGTAGTCTTTCGAGGTGCTCCCATCGATTCTTATATACGTGTGCGAATGGACAATATTCACACCTAACTATTTTTGCATGAGATCATAAGCAGTCTCATGTCATGCATGTTATGATTGATGATCGCTCACATGCTATTCTAGAATCTTCGGGAGACGACGAGTGGTTCCATGCACGCGCACACAGGCTATAAACTATCTTCTCGCAGCCTAATCCAGTACAATTCGCCGAATTTGGTAGTCGTATGTAGCCTCAGGTCAAAAATTTACTCCAGTGCACAATGTGATAACCAGCGCCTCGGTTCGGCTCGTCCGCCGCGTAAGCTCTCTGACCAGCTTCATACAAATGCCCTTACAGATCCACGGAAAAATCGAAGACGCGTTTACGTCCCACCACGGCATTGCAACCGCGAATCCTCGGGAGGGAACTCAAGCCCGTCTCACTCAGCTGCAAATCCTCAGCCGTATTTTGGGGTTCGTTCTTGATTTGGCTATGTCCGTCTTGGCGCGCGCTGTTACAGTACCTTTTTTGGGCGGACCCATGGGTCTCGTGATGGACAACTTCCAATCCTATTACTGTATCAATCACAACAAGCCGATGGCCGATTAAACTATTTGAGAAGAGAAGGGCCCAAGCAAGTCACACGCCGCCAGGGTGGTTCTAAAAGGGTGCCAGCGTCACGGTGGAACCGTCCGGAGGACTAGGAGGCAGCCGTGTCAAGGACGAGTCGCCTAAAGGGCTCGTAGACCCTTGAAACAGGAGTGAGGCCCCGCTTGATTCCGCCTCGAATCAAGAGAACCCATGTCTCATTGAGGGTGAATCCGTTAGCTTCACTCACATGCAACGGATTATTGCAGGAGGGAAAGTGATACTGTACCACAGCAAGAGCTTCTTGGATGCCACGAGTTACCGTGCGTGACCAATGCTCGGTAAGTCCGTAGTGGGACGCTAATGTACCGTCGCGTTCAGATTTCCAGGATGGGTAGTGTATCTATGTCGTCTCGTTTGTAGTCGGTAGGTGCGATGTATGTGGATTCAGTTGCATGAAGGGATCGGAGCGCAAATCATGTACGGTACAGGTATGTGGTAAAATGCGGGCGTGCAGATGACAAAGTGATAGTATGAGATGGGACGGAGTCGTGAAAGAGGAGAAGCTGATATCCGATGTCTTAGATGATGAGCCTGAGCGAGAGCCTCCTGCTAGAACCGGCGAGCTGCGAGACGGAATCGTGCAACTTGCACAAGGTGTCCGGCAGGAGCCAGAACTCGCCATTCTGGCGCGCGTGCTTTCTAAGCGATTCTTCCAATGCCCCTGCTATGGTCCAACGCACGGCACTGAGGCGAGTAGATCCTTCCACGGAGTCTAAACAGCGCGTCGCGGTCAACACAATCAGACGCGGGACGACCTTGGACTTACACGTGGTTTGGTGGACAACAGTTACCGTCGACCGGTCGTACACCTCAACGGTTAACTCGAACTGTCCTACCCTCTCTTGGCTTGTGAGGGGAGGTCGCTGGATCGCTATCGTGAGAAACGCTTATGCAGGGAGAAGATTATAGCAAGTCCGCTTACAGTCTCGAATAACTTATTGAGCAGGTCCATGCGTTCCTTGTCCTTCCTGATGGCATCGACTATGAACAGCTCCCACTGATTCCAATCACCAAGCTGCCCAACGATCAACAATCAGCCAAGCATACTAGTAACTGAGGTAAGAATCACCCCAAAGGATTTATGACACGCCCTGATGCGTGTCTGCGCCCTTGCGAGAGCTCTGTAAGCAGGGTGGTCTTCGAAACTAGCTAAATTGAACATCTTCAATTCCGTGACTGCAGCGACGGCATCCTGTAATCCATTAAGGGTAACATCCAATACCCTGTTCATCACGAGCGCACATCAGTAGACCGACAAGGTGACGGTGAATCACAGCCCACGCACTCTTCAAGAGAAACGAGGTTGTCCGGTGTACGATAAGCGTCTTTTTCAAACTCGGTGACAAGCATGCGGCAGAGCGAAATGAGTGCAACTGCCTGGGAATGGAACGGCCGTCGGACCTGCCCGGCCAGCTTCAGGAGATTTATGTACGACTTCGGGACATCAAGGTCTTTTCCAGTGAAATTCTGTAGGCGTCAGTCAGACTATACCAATCCACGAGGAGTTGGCTCACGTAAAGAAACCCCAAGAATTCTTCGTACTTCCTGCGGACTTGGTCAATGGACTCAGCATCATCATCACGTGTCGAATTTAAGAGCTCCACCAGTCTTAGGAAGGTTGAGTTAGCTCGACCAGACACCGGGAGGTTGTACTTACTGAGCAGCAGCCCCCCAAACGGGTGCCGACCTCAAGTGTGCGACGGTTGTAGGGTCCAAGGATGGGGTCTCAAAGCCAATTTCGTCACGCCTTGCACGAGAAGGCCCGCTTTCAATGTGAACGCTGTGATGCCCTGGTCATCGAGTATGTCAATACAGTGAAATGCGGAGTATCAGATAGAATTACTGGGGAGATGGCACCCGCGGAAACCTTGTCAAGTAACTCGCGGAGATTTCCTGTCATCGTGCGAACAGTATTCGGGACCCTTGGAGTAGATGTGAGACCGAATGTGAAGGTGGTACCAACTCGAATCATCTGAGAGCATACTTTGAGAGCCCCGAGAAGGCGCGGTCTATTTCTTCAATCACTTCTTCAAAAAATGTCCTGTCGTCGTGAATCCGGGCTTCCTCTCGTTCCACTTGGCGTGAGGAGACATCTACACCAGAAAACAGATTCTGTCACATTCAAATTTTAGGGACGTTCTAGAGTTGGTATCGGTTTACAATACCGTGAGCTCTGTCGTCGTCTCAAGGTGATCCAGCATGGACCATATTTCTTCTCGGTTTGTGGCCCAATTATTCACAGAAATTATGCAGTCCTGGACCGAACTTCCCTCGACGAGATGAAGTTCCTTCTCATCTTCGGTGAACGCAACCAACTTGAACAAAGCACTATGTGAGAGGAGAGGTACCATCAACCAGCGATCTCAAAACGAAAAAAAAAAAAAATTCCGTATGACTCACTCCTCGACCGGGTCAATCGCGTCGGTGAACTTTTCGAAACTGGACCAGTCGATTCCGCTCTCCGTTTTCTTGACGTGGGTATTGATCGCGTCGCAAATGTCACGTGCCCTGTCTACGAGCATGTAGGACACCTGCGCGTTGCGTCTGAAGGACACGACATCGCGGCCCACGACCTCGATCAAGTATTTGATGACTTCTGTAGCCGGGTAACCCTCGGTGGTGGGCTTGGTGAGCGTGGTGAACAGGGAGGGCAGTACAACCGCGGTGCTACTTGAGCCGGCGGTGCCGCTTGTGCTGCCGGTCGTCGAGGTTGGATGACAGGCTTAGAGGAGGTGGGCGGTGGTGGTCGAGGCCGAGGAGAAGTGGGTGGGGGCGCTTTGCGATCGGACATTTGCACGTAACTGTGGAGATGGAGAGGTACTGGGAGGTGCGAGATGGGGGCACGTAGTCTTTATCATGGTCAGTCTGCACTATAACG
>JAKELG010000625.1:0-18346 GCA_021527035.1 Lactarius vividus
CAGAATCCCCATTTCTATCTTCAGCTGTCGAGAGATGCCGCAAGTTTTCATAGTGGATTTCATAAAGATCCCTTAAAAGACTTTTCCCATGGCCTTGAGCGCGGCGATACAATCTACGTGCTTTTGGACAAATCCTGCCGCCTTTTCTTCGACGCTGCCAAACCGCATATACCGCGCATTTTCGGCAATCTCTGGAAACCTCGCGAGACGGTTATCTTGAAAGGTGAATACTCCCAGATGCGTAGTATTCTTCAACCCACCTGCATTTAAGATATTGGCGGAAAATTAGATTCAGAAGACACCGTCCTTCGCAACATCGGGAAGAAGCAAGACTACTGGCATCGCCCCTCTATCACCGATTCATCTCAGCACCGCGGCTACTCGGGTACTGACAGTGAAATCGTCAAGAAACCGGTCGGAGACGGGCATGCTCTAGTAGACGCGGCTCTGAGGTCTCAGAAAATAGATCTCATGATTCGAGATCAATCCAGGCCTGAACCTCCAGTGGATTCAGGTTGGGTAAGTTGCAAGTGATCCCATCATGCACTTGGTCTTGCACTTGGCTTACACGAAGACGTTGATCAGAAACAGCTCCCATCTCAGGCTCCGGAGCCTATTGTCCGGGTACAAGCACACGAAGACCAGAAAACACCTAGGCAGTTCGTCATGCCCCTACCTCAGCCAGGATACTATGCCGGCACTCCCAGCACCAGCGAGAGTACGGTGTTTACAACTTCAACAGAATCGTTCGGAACGGCAGTGAATCCGTCTGATGTTTCTCTTCCTCGACCGGTAACACCGGTAAGCAAACGCGTCGACAGCAGGAAAGGCCTACACCTGGAACTTCCAGTTGCTGGCACCTCAACACACCCATCCTCGGCCCCGGCGCTCGCCGAACTAAAGATACCATCACCCGTACCTGGGCCAGATCGAAAGCCTCAGTCTGCGCCTCCTCAGAAGCGTAGCACATGGTTACAGACAGTGGTAAACATGTTTAATCGACGATGATCTCGAAATCCGAGCCCGCTTCCCCATCTTGCTCTTGTTTCTTGTATGGATATTTCATCGTGACTACTGTAACGAGTCATAGACGTCAACCCAGGGGAATAGGAGGCACGATTGAGACAGAGACTGGAGATAGACGCGGGCACGGGCATGGGCAGGGACACAGACAGAAATCGTTGACACGAGACAAGAGAGATGTTCGCTTTCAGTAATCGACCCGTTTGCAATCGCAGTGCGGCGCGTACGCCTGACTACCGGGACGGCCGGCCCGACGATCTCTTGGCTTGGTTCTCGTTCGACCGCGGTCTTAGGCGGTCTTAGATGTTCTTCTACGTAAATACCTCGTAGTTAAGACCAACGCTTTTACTCCCAAACGGTTGAGCTTAGTATTTTAATATTGCTTCAGCCCGGGATGGATGTTCCGATAAACCGAGGGTAGACCGAAGTATTGCTAGAGGAGATAGGAGCCATACGCTCTACTCGGAACTCCCACTCGCGTCCTTCATATACTCGACTATCTGCTGCACCATATCTCTACAACCATATCCCGTTTTATCGTCTTTGCGGGTCACTGGTTTGCTCCTACTTGGCTTGGGTTTCGTGCGACGCCGGTGGGAGAGGTGTGAGGGAGAAAAGGTGAGCCAGCGTGTGGCACGAAACGTCAACGGCACCGCACGGTGTTCGGGTTATATTTAACTAACTGAGTCTGTACAAGCGTGCGGTAGGTAATTAGACGGCTGTAAGGAGAGGCTCGGGCGGTATGTAGGTAGAGGCATAGAGACTGGGTGAAGGCGCGATGCGCCTCTCGATCGATCGAAAATGAATGTCTCTTTTGTTGCCGAGGTGAGGTCGCGACGGGCGGGTGGGACCCTCCCGGAGCGATCGGGTGCGATGACCTGCATTATCGATCCAAATAGTGAAAAGGGCGTGGAGGGCGGGCAAAAGAAAATATTCTGGTTCTCTAGACTGGTTGGAAAAGTGGGCGGACAGGTGGCGACAGGCAAGGAAAGGATGGGTCACGTGCCGACATGCCCGCTCAGCACCGCCTCGTACCTCGCTCTGCCTTAGACCGGCCAAATAGCTTGCGCACGACTTAGTCTTTCTTAAGTAAGTTATGTCGCTTGCTATGTCAGAAAAGTCGCTGTAGTCATGGTGGTCTTATTGGTCTGAATTGGAAAAGATCGTGGTGCTGTGTCCTCCATACGGCATGTCGTATGAAAGAGCACCAAGATTGCAGGAGAACGCTCAGAGTCCTCGGAGCTCATCTGTAAAACTGGAGGTTGTCAGGGACAGTCCATGACAGTCCCTGGCAACCTTTGACAGGCACCAAGTTTACAGATGCTCCTCAGAAATTATGAGTAATTTGTTCCAAAATCCTTGTTCATACATCTGGTACTTCTCCTACGGCGACACCAGTGGGAAAACATGCTCAATTCAACCACAACATGCTTCTTGAAATCTTCCATGGGTATCGACTAGGAAGTACGACAGATGGTTCCGATCGAGGCTGGATTTTCGAGCGCTGGTGGCGGCACTTGATACTCGCTTTTCCAACTAGTTTCGATGTGCACCTCGTATGCAGGTACGGCACACCCGAACAGGCCATCCTCACGCATTCTCCTCCCCTTCTTTGATAATACATTACCAAGGAGGGCCCTCCGCGAGCGCGTGCGTCGCATCCACATCGGGGCACCTGCGGAGAGCCTGCTCTGCATGCTCGATTCAGTGGGCGGAGAATACCCATCACTACAGCACCTAGTCATCTACCGTCACATGCGTGTTCTCAAGCACTGGCGTGAAGCTCTCCGCGGAACTCCACTGCCTCACACTGTTCGACGTCCGTCCTCCAGTTGGCTCTGAGCTGCTCCAACTCGCCGAGGGCCTCGTCACGCTCGAGCTCATGGGTATCATCGACTCGCCCGAGGCCCACCCTGCGCTTCTCGTCGCGCAGATCCGGCGCATGGCGCGGCTCGAGCGCCTTGTCGTCCGCTTCTGTACTGCGCTTCCTAACGGTAGGGTCAATCAGATGCTCTTTGGCGTCGGCACAACACGCGCGGCCCTCCCTCGCCTCAAGTACCTCTCCTTCCGCGGTGGCAGCGCGTATCTCGAGGGCATCCTCGCACGCACCAGTGCGCCGAGTCTGCAAACGCTCTTCCTCAACTGTTTCGCCCAGCTAAGGTTCGACATACCCTGTCTCGTGCGCTTCGTCCACGCGGCATAGAGGCACCTCCCCCCCCTCTCCTCATTTTCTGACGCCAAGGGGAATGACGCGAGATTCCAGTGGATCTTAGCACCCATTTCACGAACGATGCCAAGCAACTTCTGGTTTTGCGCCTGCAGCGCGGGGACGCTGCGGAAGAGCACGAGGTGGTTGGTGATCACTTGGTCGATATCGTCGGCCGGCGTGCTCTCATCAGCCTCTAGTTCTTCGTCTGACGAGATTGTCGTAGTTCGACGCGGCAGAGCCACTTCGACGCAGAGACTGCATATGTGCTACTCGACCTGCGTTCGACGGACCCGGGTCAAGCCAGAACGATGAACCCATTACATCTACGCGTGAGCTGTCGTGCGCTCGACTGGCAACTTGCGGGGCTCGCGCAAATATGTGGCGTGCTCACGCCGCTGTTCGCGCACGTGTGGAGCGCCTTACGTTTGGCCTGCACATCTACCCCAACTCGAACGCAAATTCGAGCCCAGACGTGGACTTGGACTTGGACCGTGCGCAGTTGCATGCGCTCCTCCGCACATTCAGAGGCACAAAGACGCTGCAGCTCGCCGGCTATAGCACACAACACCTCTGGCGCTTGCTGCTACCACACCACGAGGAATTTCTGCCGGCGTTGCAGAAGGTGTTCGAGAGAGCTGTGGCCAGTTTGGCAGAAGAATCGGCGTAAAAACAGGTTCCAGACATACATATTCGAATCCGAGACCGCTTCCCCTTGCACCTTCTTGCTCTTGTGTGGATATCTCATTGTGACTACTGTACTAGCGAGTAATAGACGTCGACCCAGGAAAAGCGTAGACAGGAGAAAAATTGACGTGATCGAGCCTTTAACAATCAAATTTCCTCAGTGAGTTTCTGAGCCGATGACAATATTGCAACACACGAGACATGAGAGATGTTCGTTGTCAGTAATCGACCCGTGTTCACTGTCTGTGATGCATATGAACACCGGGCCGGCTGGGCTCAGTTGCTCGACCCCGGTCTTGGTTTTTAATAGTATGACATTTATTTTCTTCTACATAAATACTTCATAGTTATGTAGAAAGACCTCAGCCATTGCTCTCTCTCAAATGGCTAAGATTAGTAGTTTACCATCTTTTTTTTTTTTTTTTTTCGAATCCATTAGAGTGCGCGCCTTGGGCTTGGCCTTGGGGTACATGGCCCCATGTGGCACTATAACAATTCGTTTAACCCTGTGCTAGCGTTCCTTCTACTTCTTGACATTCATACATCTGTAAAGTTGGTGCCTGTCAAGGGCTGTCAGGAACTGTCCTGGACTGTCCTGACAGCCTGCGGAAAAGCGCTGTAGTAGTCAATGTACAAGTCATTGCAATCAATCCCTCAGTCAATGGCTTTACAGCTCTCTTCATATTTGCACAGTGGAAGGCGAAGGAAGGTACGAACGATGGGTGAGACTCGGCGGACTCCGACGAGGCAGCACGTGCACATCACCAGTCCACCCTCTTTTCTTCCAACCGGTCTGATTATTTTCTTTTCCCACCCGCCACACCCCTTTAGAAATGGGTCAACGACGAGGTCCTATTGTGTTCACCGAGGGCTCATCTAATCGCCCTGGGAGAGCCTGCCAACCCGTCGCGACCTCGCCTTGGCCATGGGGACACTCTTTTTCGATCAAGAAGCGCTTTGTGCTTTCTACGCAGCTTCTCTCTAATGCCCACTACTACATATAGTCCCATCTCCGCTGCCGATTAATACACCCGAGATCAACTGCCCCCCGCTGTCGTCAACCTTCCGTGCCGCGCGTCCACGGCCTTCCTTTCCTCCCGTCTCAGCGCTGCGCGGCACTCGTCATCGTAAGGGCGGAGTAGCGACTCGAAATTATATGCAGAATATACTCAAAACAGTATATATGGCATGGTTTTATGGTTCGTGGCGTCGTTACTGGTGTCACCCGAGTCATCATCGTCTTCAGAACCTGGGTTTCCTGACCACTCGTGTTCCCACGGGGAGACTCCTCTGGTGGTCGTGCAAGGCCTCTCTGGGAAGGAGGGAAGGAGAATTGCACCCTCAAGGTGGTCATTCAATGAAATGTCAATGTTGTACTAACAACTGCTGAACGCATTCCAGTCTTTGCAAACTCCAAATACTTACCGCACAAACCAGCATGGCCGTCGATCCTTTCCCCATCCTCACTGACTCAGCCCCATGCAGCTTCTTCCCTTCAGAACCTAACTCACTGCTCTCCTCTGGTCCAGCACATAACAACGGGCATGGTCCCACGAAGAGCCTCGTACCCATTATGGATGTTTGCTCACTGTTTCTACTCAGATTGTGATTTACTTTCTTCTGTGAAACAGTGAGAAGAGCGGTTTCACTAACAGGAATGGCCTGTGATGGTATAAATGCACTCGCGTGTGAGGTCCTTACTCGCTTGTGGGGGGCACTACTAGAACTAGACGGTCCTCTGACGGCAAACGCTTCCAGGGGTAGGGTGACGGTCCGGTATTGTCAGTCGCAGAGAGCGAAGAATATACTGAGGTGGACGGTCTATGGAATCGTAAGGCGGTAGAGTGAGAGTGCACTGAAGGCCGGGCATTGTTTACGATGTTGTTCTGCAAACGGTTGAAGTCGTGCCGGTGATGGGCTTGGTGAGCCTATTGAATAGCGAGAACTGTACAGCGGTGGCGCTACTTGAGCCGGGGGTGCTGCGAATACTGCCAGGAGGGCTAGGTTAGATCGGGGTCCTGGTCCGGATCCTGGTTGGGACTTAGGGTTGGATCGGGTATCGGACTCTGTATATGGGAATGGAAGGTGCCGCAAAGTGGGAGGGCAAAGGGGCACGCAGTTTTATATCCATTGTCCGTCCATCCATGACGCAGACAATACGTCACATACCTGGTCAAAATCGGGCCAACCGCAAGCTCAGCGCAACACTATGGTCATATTCAGTGGTCTTATCAGTCCGAGTTGTACTGCATCTCGTACGAAGGAGCACCGCGACGGCATGAAAACGCTGAATACAGCCCTCAGAGCTTCTCGGAAGTTCCGGACAACTTGGTTCCGAAATCCTCGAGGTGTAAATGACACGCATATCCGCTCGCACACGTCCATCTATCATTGGGAATGGCTCAACCGGTATCTTCAGGTAACCGGAGAATCTGCGGGGATTGATACGCCCATGTTGTAGTGGTCTCAGGGTTCCAAATCGCAGGCCTTGAGGCAACAACGCCGTGCATTGACCGGTATTGTCCCAGCGAGGGTCTAATTGGTTCCGTGTGACCTCCGAGATCATAAATGGTGCGCGTTCGTAGAAGCCATTACTAGCCCGCAGTCGAGGCAGTCAGGATAGATTGCCCATAAGGTCACGCGGCGTGTGGAAAGTGCAGTACGACGTTCACCGACACGACTTGAAGTTGCAATGCGCAAACTTACGAAGCATGCAGCGCTCCGCGGTGAGCCGTGCCTATCGGCGCCTATCAGCCTATCACTTCACTTCTCTCAGCCTATCCCTCTATGTAGGCCGTTTGCGAGGCGTCAGATGTAAACGTGTAAACCCCTGTATCCCGACGTCATGCCATCTGCAACCCTTGCGACAACCTATATCTTGACCTACATGCACTTCAAGGTGTGGAGTTACCTATTCGTTTAACCCTTCGTAGTAGGTAATACATCCCTTCGACTAGCAGTATGGCAGTTGGCGACGCCATCTTCGTTGACCCATTTACTTTCCGCAAACATTTCAAAAATATCGGTCGAGCGTACCGAGAGCAAGCGACCACTCTCATCGAGATCTGTCGTCTTTATGTGGACACGTATCCCCAAACCTACACCGTGAACGACGAGCTTCAAAAGTGAGACCCTTCCGTGAGCTTTCTGCGTGACATCCAATACCTCTTAGCATTTTTCGACTTGCAGATGCTGCGTTGAGTGCCGCGGGAAGAGCTAGGAAGGGTACGACTGCCGAGGCTACAGACGCTTTTGTGCGTGTTCAGGAGGAGATAAAGCAATTTGGCCGTTCCCTTCAAAAGGGTAAGGGTACTCCACTAGCAGGCAGTCACCGGAAACAACTTCTCGATCCGATCACTGCGTTGGAATCTGCCTCCGAGAAGGATGAAAAGTCAATGAGCACCGTCTCGAGGGTTAAGTCGGTATTCAAGGCTCCCGTAAGTCACCTGTCGTAGTCGAATTATCCAGCCGCTCACGATGTGGGGCCAGATTCCCAGTGGAGGTACAAAGAAAGTAAACTTCGTGATTGTCGAATCACTGCCGCACAAGGAGCGTGACAACCAATTGATCATTCACCGTCCGTATCCTCCATGTTCTCATTGTTTCCTATTATTTAAGGGGTGTAACAGAGGAAATAGACAATTCTACGACCACCAAAGAGATCGTATGGAAGTTTAATCGTTACCCTGAGAGGAATGACGACAGAAACATCCTTGGAATTACCCCCAAGGCCGCCTCCAAACAGAACCCCCATTTCTATCTTCATCTGTCAAAAGATCCCGCAAGTTTTCACAGTGAATTTCATAAAGATCCGTTAAAAGACTTTGCCCACGGTCTTCGTACAGGCGACACGATCTACGTACTTTTGGACAAATCATGTCACCTTTTCCTCGACGCCGCCAAACCGCATGTTTTCGGCAATCTATGGAAACCCCACCGGACGGTTATCTTGAAAGGTGAATACTCTCCCAGACGCGTAAGATGCTCTAGCTCATGTGCATTTAAGATATTAGCGGCGATTTGGATTCAGAAGACAAGGTCCTCCGCAAGATTGGGGAGAGCCAAGACTACTGGCACCGCTCCTCCCGTTCGTCTCGGCACCCCGCCCAATCTAGCTACTCGGGTAGTGACAGCGAAATCGTCGAGCAACCGGTTGGAAACGGGCGTGCTCTGGTGGATGCGGCTCTGAGGTCTCAGAATGTAGATCTCATGATCAGAGATCGATCCAGGCCCGAACCTTCGGCGGACTCGGGTTGGGTGAGTCGCGAGGCATATGAAACCACGCACTCGGCTCACGCAGAGACGTTGATCAGAAACCACTCCCATCACCGGGGCAGATTGTCAGAGTACGAGTACCCGAAGACCAGACAACACCTAGGCAGTCTGCCCCTCCCCTACCTCGGCCAGAATACCCAATCTTAAACGCCAGTGCTCCCAGTGCCGGCGGCAGTACGCAGTTTACAGCCTTAACTGAATCATCTAGGACGACGGTTAATACGTCTGGTGCTGTTCTTCCTCGACCGGCGACACCGGTGGGCAAACGTACCCAACCTGTCGACAGCGGGATAGACCCACACATGGAACTGCCAGTGCCACCCGCTGAAACCTTGATACCTCCATCGTCGGCTCCGCTCGCCGACTCAAAGGTACCTCTTTCTCCGAGTCCAGCGGACTTAGGCTGGGTAAGTCGCGAGTCATATAATCAAACTACCCACTCGGCTCACGCAGAGACATTGACCAGAAACCGCTCCTATCTCCGGGGCATATTGTCAGAGTACAAGCAACACTTAGGCAACCCGCCCCGCCCCTACCTCGACCAGAATACCCAATCCTAAACCCCGGCGCTCCCAGAATCGGCGGCAGTACGCAATTTGCAACTCCAACTGAATCGTCTAGGGCGCCAGTTATTACGCCTGGTACTACTTCTCTTCCTCGAGCCGCGACACCGGTGGGAAAGCGTACACAACCTACCGACATCGGGGTGGGCCTACGCACGGAACTGCCACTGCCAACTGCTGGCACCTCAATACCTCCATCGTCGGCTCCACTCGTCAACCCAACGATACCATCACCTCTACCCGGGCCAGGTCGAGAGCTTCCGTCAGCCCCTCCAGTTCAGAAGGAAAAGCGTAAAAATTGGTTCCAGAAGCATATATTCGACTATTCTCGCTAAACCCGAGACAGCTTCCCATACACCGTCTTTGGTCTTGTTTCTCGCGCAGAAATTTTACACCTCGACAAAGAAACCTGAGGTTTGCTTTCGATTACCGGGATCTATGTCTCACCCACTAGTTCGTCGAGATGCACTACTGCGTGCAAGGCTCGTTATATATTGTCGCGCACGACATCCACCACTTGCAGTTGGCGATCAGCCTAGCTAAGACACTTGCACCAGATCATACGGAAGCTTACATATCTTAACACGCGTATTAGGCCTGTATCATTTCCTTAGACCGCTTCACTTCCGTAAATTCACCCCAGAACGCCTATCACCCACTATCGCGTACACGCGGTCAAGCATAATGACGGCGGATGATCGTTCCTTGCCACCCCCTCCCGCATCACAACTTCGAGCAGCACAGCTAGGACCTTTTCTCCCCATCACTTGCGCCCACATCCCGCCCCGAGAGAGTACATACCTTTGGGCCTCGTGCCTGCAGTGTCTTCGGATCTTCGCCTCGTGGTGGGTTCTTGTACGTGGTGGGCACGAGGACTCAGTCGGACCGTTGCGGTGACAGCTACGCATGTTTTGTGCCTGGACTTGGGCGGTGCATCACGACACGCGTCGTGCGCACGACATACAGTCCTCTCCTACGATAGACTCAGGAGGACCACGTGCTAGCCCCAAATGAATCCTCGAGGATGACATGCGGCAGCGGCGTGAAATGGTGGTCCCTGCAGTGCTCCACAGTGTCCTTGGCGCTCGGAAACATATAAGCCGTTTCAAGCAATCTCTTCGGATCCGGAGCTGGCTCTCTACTTTGAGAACTAATTAATGATATAATGATGTGAAAATGAGAGACACTGCATTTCGGAAAGAGTTTTTTGAGTGAAATAGTGAGTTCGATTCAATGTCACGTGCTTTAAATCAGGAACTTACTGGAGTGAGACGTAAAGCAACTCAGGAAAGTACCCCACGGTGGATGACAAGTACCTTCTATAATCCCCATCTGTCGACCTCTCGTCGTTTCAACAATCTCCAGTGGCGGAGATGTCAACTCTAGATGGACAATGATAGGCTAGCTATCCTTGCAACAAATTAGTCTGGTCCAAGCCTGTCCTCGAGTTTGGCTCCATTTCAAGAAGTCATGTCTGGCAGAATGAAGGATGTCCAGGCGTCCATGGTCAACACAGACTGTATTACTGGGCCGCTCTGGCATGTCGCCCGCGGAGTTTTCGGAGACGCACATCAATGATACTGGCATAGTTTCTAGACCGGGGTGACGCGTCCAAGCACCCTGCACTATATCCTTCGAGTACTGCCGGTGCGGTGCCAGTGAAGGGGCCCTTCACGTTGTATCCTCGAGGATATTGGAGTTCGCATAAGTAGGAGGACTCTGAGTGAATGGGACCGTCACCAAAGTCCCCTAGATTTCAGCAGGCTCGAGTCTATTATTCATCCTATCCTATTCATTATGTATCGTAGAACCAACATCGCATGTGAGCGTTGAGCCCTGCACGCTCTTGCCGTGTTCGTTATTGACCACGTTTGGTTTTCTGTAGACGAACTTCCATCCACTGTCAAGTCTTTGAACGACAGCTGGCTGGCAACATATCAGAGCTCAACGGCCGTGGTGCGTGTGTTCTGACCTGACCATGCGGCGCGCCTTTCTCACGAGGTTCGGTGTGCGTACTACCAGGCCGGGCTATTTGCGCTCGTCGAGGTCCACCTCCTCTCCTTCGTCAAAAACGACGCGAACTTCCACAGAAGCGTCCCCGCGAATAGCGCGAAGCACGCGCTCCTGATATTCACCTATCTCGCACTGTTCTTCTGCGTCAGCGCCGCCGTCAGCGGGCTCATCCTCACGGACGAGTTCGGCGAGCTCCCCGTGCGCGCCTCCCGTAAAAGGGACCCCATACAACAGGGCCTATTCGACAGCGGCACTTTGGACCTGTTACAAAGCTACGGGGCCAAGCGCTCTTGGATCTGGATCATGTGGCATTGTGAGCGTCCCCCGTATTCTCCCCCCATCCCTTTCCTCACCACCGATCACCAGGGTTGTTCTCCCTGGTCGCCGGAATCATCTCTTTTATTACTCAGATACTCATATACGTGTGGCTGGAAGAGTCGAAATCCGTTAGGATCACTCTTACGGTCATCACGGTGTTCGCCGTGCTACCCTTGGTGCATCTCATACCTTTTCCTCCAGGCCGCGGCAAACGCCACAGTTTCGTTAGCGCTTGATTCACGCCGTGGACCTTACCATAAACCCATTCACATTCATTTCGTTTCGGAGATGACCTTTCGCTCACTTCATAATCGATCCCTCAACCCACCTACCCCCGATTCACACGAGAAATTAGATACCGCATTTTTTTGACGCTCGGGAAGCGCTCAGATATTTACGCCCACACATGACTTATGAACCATGTACTTTATACGCCGCTCATAATGGCCGTCAATTCAATACAAAATCACAATACTACTGAATCTGTACTTGGCGCTCAACGACTATGAGTAGAAGACTGCGGGTTGCAGTCGGCACCCCTGCGCGCAGTGGCTTAACAGATTCCGAGGTGCCTTCCAGGTACCATATCCCTTCTATTCATTCAGTCGGGCTTGTGAAATCACGTAGGTGACCCCGAAGGCCGCACAATTGCCGGTCCTGATATTGTATTCAGTACTGTATGCTTTCGAAAGAATGCCTCAGTTTCCGATGGTGGGGATGACATGCCGTAGGTGCGGTGGAACGAGCTCCTGGGGGATTTTGGCTATCTGATCGAGTGGCGCCCGCTTCGCCAAAGCTATCAGGTTCATGCGGAGCTCCGTTTCCAAATCTCGTTCCTTCTCGTCGGCTTCGCCCGGCGCTGTTTCCCCAGCTCCAGCGCGTATCGTGTGCAGCTGTTCCAGAAGATGTGCGGCATGGTCAAGCGCGCGGGAGAGCATTGCTGCGTCTTCGTTCATTCCCGCAGCCACCCATCTGTTTTCCGCGTCGAAGAGTTCGTTCGGCGCCGAAATGAGTGAGCCGAGGTCGAGTGGCGTCGAGGGAACAACCGGAGGCTCTGGAAGAGCCATTGGCTCAGTTAGTGCGGCCTCGATTGCACGATGCCGGCGCTCTGTGAGCTCGTCGATTAGTGCGGTGTCAACGTATTCTGTGAGCATGGGGCTGGGAAGACCGGGGCTATGGTCATCAGTGGAGGGGGGTACGCCAGGGGGCGGGGCGACGAATTCGGCGATGCTTCGCATGTAGGCAAGTCCGTCAAAGCCCCCATACACGACTTCCCGCAACCAGCTTTGCGTAGCTGCCTCCTGGTTCGCGGAAATTTCTGAGTGGGCGGCACTCTCTAGACTTGCATGCAGCGCCGCAAGTAGTTCCTCTTCAGTCCCAATAACGCCTCCGGAAGACAAGTCAGTCGCGATTGCTGGAAATAATCCAAAATCAGTTGTGTGCAGGGTCCGTGGTTTTCTCGAGTCAAGTGTTGGAGGACGTTCTTCAGCAGCCTCTTTCGCCTTTGCACGTTGGGGAGCTGGACGGGTGATGGTCCAGTGGCGATACTTTGACCTGCTACCCCCCACCGGTGGCTCTGGAGCTACTGGGGCGTCTTTCGGTGAGGGTGCGCCGGCGGGCAAGGGAAGGTTTATTTGGGAAGGATCATGTGCGGGTGGGAAGAAGAGGGGTGTGAGAAGAGGAGAACAAGGCGGGTCGGGGACAAGGGCAGAAAGCACGCTGAATGGGTCTTCCACTGCATCGCCAAAATCAGTGCACGTGGGACAATGTGATAGTTGGGACTCACTCTCAGCATAGTCTAGACTCCCATCGGCTGCATATGGGGGTCCTCCTTTTTCCATGCGCAAGCGTTCCTTTTTCGAGCGGTACCGTTTTCCTGGAAGAATATTAAGCGCTAGGGTGAGATCTTGAGAAGTAAAATTTACCCTTTAGTTTCAGTGCAAGCATGACTTCCGCCCAATCCGATCCTGGTGGGAAAACGCCCACACCGTCCTTGAACCCAGGAAGGTGGCCATCCGCTTCTAGTGTGTCAGAGATGCCTTCCTTCTTAGTGGCATTTCTCCCTCGTCGGTTTGGAGGCGGAACAGAGGCAGAAGCTACGGAGGGCGAACGACGTCCAGGGGTCTCAGGCCCAGTGGGCACCCCTCCTCCTCCGTCCTCGTCTGCATCCACGTTGACATCTTCATCACGTTCAACCTCAATGTTCCAGTCTGTCTCATACTCGATAACGTAGGAAGTCGCTTTAGAAATATGGTCGGATGCCCATGCCTCAATGCGTTCGGCTTCATTGTGATATATAGTCCCTGGGGGGTTGAATGTTTTCGCGTTAGATATGACGAGGCGGAAGTCATCCTAAAATACCCCCAAAATTGAGGCCGCGTAAGAATGAGAGAGAAATGGACCGTACGGCGAATTCGTCCAAAGATCTATACTTAGACTTGGACACTTTATCAGCCATGGTACCGAAGTCCATCGGTTGTTTGATGACGTCCATGTACCCCGGTACTTTTTCCAGATCGACGGGCTCGAGAAAGAAAGCGTAGTCATCTTTCCTAGTAGGTATGAAGCAAATGTTGTGAGAGGAGCACTTTCGACTCACTTCTTTATCTTGGAGATCAAAGACGTTAGAACCTCCTTCAGTGGCTTAAGTTTGACGGGGCGGGGGGCTTTCTTAACTTGAGTGGGTTCAAGTAGAAGGCTATTCTTCTTTTTTGCATTGAGTTGCTTGAGAGCTTTCAACGATGGTAAGACCAGGGTAAGACCAGAGGAACTTGGTGCAACGCGATTGACTGAAGCATCGACATCGCTCATTCTATATCTACGACCACGCCATGAGTATAATTTGACTTGCAACGCTGTAGGAAAATGGGGAGGTGTTTACATCTGCGCACAGAGGGCTGCTAACCAGAAAGGCGTAAACAAGGTCAAGCAACCCCTAACCCACTATTAAGGTTTGGTACCATCTATGCACGTGACACCCCCGGTGTCCTTATCTGGGTCTGCCCTGATCACCTCGGGACCGACCCTAGTAACAACTTCTCCGTATCCTGACCCCCAGCGAACAAACAAACGACCCGACCACTAGCCATTACCAAGGCAATGAGCATGTGAGAGATGTGTAGCTCAGTGCATCGCATCGTCTCCATTGCTACCTGCCTTATCACTTCACCCCCCTCCCATCGGACCCATCCGGCATCGTTGCGGCGAGTCCGATAGCGAGTTGTGTTAATTTTGCTTCTGTGTCTAACTCAGAATGACACACTTCCGTCACTCATGATGTACCAGTGACATGCGGGGTCAAATAGGTTGTTAAGCTATCTATCTCACCGACAACCACACGCCTAACGAGCCAAGCCTAGCACACGTAGAGAACCTTCCATTAAAGGGGAATGTGGGGAGGCCCCGAACGGTAACCGGAACGTTTAACTACCGGATGACGTTTCTGACCCCGCATTACTGTATCCCCACAGCGACGCGATTCTCCTTGCTACAGACAGGTGCGACAAACTGCCGCCGCAGTGCCAGAGATTTCAACTTTCGGCCTTACGGCATCTCTTGTATGTATCCAACCCCAAATCTACGTTTCTTTCATTTATTCACCGCACGGACCAGGTATCCGTCTTCGAACGTTCCCGGTCTTCTGCGTAGTTTATGACGACCTGGGTATCCCGGAGTGAGGATAAATGAAAAAGTTCTCGCGCTCATCGGATCGATCCTGCGCGATAGGTATTGTCTGGCTTTCCGCCTACTCTTTTGGTCAAGAAACTCATTTTTTCTTTCCAACTCCGAGGCTTCTGTGTAAGTTCATCTCTGAAGAACGTCCCTCGCTTAAATGCATTATCCGACAATCTGCGCACACCAAGAAAGCCCTTACAGTATCGCCTCTCTGATCCAAGTTATCCGACATTCATATTGGCCCTGCGCCTTCACGACTCATTCAAGGCCTTTCATTGGCTGGCTGTTGCGAAGAACTCATCCGATTCGTTCCCAGCTTGCCCTTCTCCTTACGTAATGCTTTACGTGCCCAGCCCCATTGACAGTCGTTTATATATTCGTTTGCTCCTTTGGCTGCTTTGGAACTTAGTTCTTTGCGATTGAGAAATGTTGCTACAGTTACCATACCTCTTCGCTTCGTGCTTCTTCTGGTTCCGCTTTCATGACTCAAGGCCAACGTTGTCAAGAAAATAAAGACTTTGATCCGGCTGTACGTCGGTTTGCAGCAGGCTCATCGAGGCTTCTGGAACAGGTCCACCATTCTGTAATCTTACGACACAATGAGTTGTTTGCTTCTTCTGCCATATCGAGGAGGATTCTATCTGGGAAGCCTGCATGACTTTTGTTTTGCATTCCGCACATGGCTCATAACAACCAACCAGGAGTGAAAGGTGCGCCTTTGCAACTATTACTTCGTGCCTATCGTGTACCAATCTCGGAGTTAGCTTGGCCCAAGAACACACACATGATCAAACCCTCTTCCTAATTTATTCTACCTGTCTGCGAGACCTCGATCGCTCGAAGTTCTGAATAGCTATGGCGTAAAACGTGGGTGCCTCATTCAGCCAGGCGAAGCACCTCCTGACTGGTAACGTACAATTTGTTACAGATACAGCCCGAACACATCGCACCCATATCAGGTTGTTGGATTTCTCGATAGAACCGATCCGTTATTGTTTTCCTCGCATCCGGCAGCAATGCGCATTCACTTTTTAGAGAGCAATTGTAAATCTTCCGGTTCCAGGATGCGGCTCGTGATTCGATTCTTCAAATTCCCACTCCTTGACCAAGAAGAGAAGACGCAGTGCAACGCCTAGGCTCCCCAGTTTCGGATGGCTCCAACCCTCTACTGCAACCCCTCTCGTGTTGATCCGTAACCGAAATCGTATAATGGCATCCTAACGCAATATTCATTCACCGCCTCCGGTAGTCGCAGCGCCCCGGGTGCCGTCCTGAAGCTGATTACAATACTTCCATGCCGTTACACCCACGGCAGATCTTTTAATTTATTAGGATGCGCCTTACGGAGCCTTCGAAAACCTTGTTTTTGTAGCGGTACTGTCACAAAAAGGTGCGGCTTCCCGCTTGGACCCTAGTTACCGATGAAGAGATCATAGCGCTGAGAAGACCCCTGTTATGCCCTAACTTAGCCATGATACAGTATGTTACCCCGAGTGGAGAATTTTCTAATGCAAGGATTTCCCAACTTACCTTACCCGACCACGAGGCTCGTGCTTTGGGCCCCGGAGCGCTGACCCCCTACGACGGGAATATAGACCGGAGATCGTTGCTACAAAAGCCAAATGGACGTGTCGTATGGAACCTGCCGCATTCTGAGAAAGTCGACCGTACGTACAGGCATGTGAAATTTCTCTCAGTGTGACCGGGATTAGCCCCTAGTGGCAGACACGATCCATCGGCGCATGCACGCGGATCCTCGGCCGCCGCGTAGAATAAATTGCCAAGAACTGGGGCTTGGGACTGGGTTGAGGGTCACCTACGCATGGCAGTGACCCTCTTACCTTACTTAACTCGCGACAAGAAGCTCCGTCGACGTGACCCCATTTAGTGGCTTGTCAGGGGAAACGCTTGGGGGAAACGGGAGGGGCTTGTCGCGCGTAGGTTGAAGCAATGAGGACTCAATTGTATTTCCGAAAGCAGCACAGCACTAAACACCAGAGACTGAGAGAAAAATTTCCGCCGCTGCGAGAAAAACTCACACTCATTACAAGTGGGTTGATGTAGACTGTCACTGCTTCCATATTTCTTTACCATGAATCATGCTAAGCCAGACATTATTTGACAGTAGTTGCACCGCCACTAAGCGTTAAGGGTGGTTGAAGCGATCTAGAAGCGATCTAGGACCTGATTGGTGCTGCTTGATTCGGACATGCTCGTTGCTATAACCCCCCGACACCTCACCTCGCCCTTTTGCTGGCACAGACCTACTTTGTGTGTAATTTTACAACGAGGTGGGTGACATGATGTCACAATCTCGTTGGAAAGATTCGAGAATCCTCCTGAGGAGCATCATCAGCGCTTCCGGCTGGCCTATCAAAACGGGTTGATACTGTGGTTGCTCCCTAGTTCGGTCGGCACGACGCACCATTTCCATACGCACTCGATCGTGATTCTCAAGACATGGTTGTGTCGACTCCCATAATTGAGGTCATTGTAAGAACCAATTAACCGGCTGGCGGGATTTCAGTGCCTCGCTTCGTTTCTTGCTATCTTTCTTCCACCCTCGCTTCGTTCTTCTTCCCCCCATCATATCTCGTCCGGGGCGAGGGTGGCCTACTACTGTTTTCCTGGTCTTTCGTGTCACTATCCCACTTGGATGCGTTGTTGTCCGTTACCTCCCCGCGATCCAACCTTAATCGCACGTAATCATTTCACTCCTTCGAAGTAGGGCCATCGGTCCTAGTAGTCACGATCGCCAACAGTAGAATTTTGCCACCCTCCCCACACAATATCTACCCTCTTCTCATCTTTCTAACTCTTCCGGAATCCTCCTTTTCAGACATTGCCCCGCCCTCCCCTCCCATCAATCTAATTGCGCAGCACACGTTCCGTAACCGTCCATTGGAATAACAACCTCCTACCATGACGGGCCGACACTTTGATGAAGGATACGGTCTTGCTCGAGTCCATCCACCGCGTCTTCGCATGGCGAGGGTCACGCGGCGGACACAGAGATGGACGCTGCCGGACCCAGTGGCGCCTCAGGCGCCGAGATTACCCGACAGACGGGAAAGAAGCGCAGAGAGAGCGATCCACCTCCTGCCCAACCACCACCCGCAAAGAAGAAGAGAACACGTACACTTACGACCCCGCATCAGTCTGCCGTGCTGCATGCACTCCTCGCTCAGGTATAAGACACCTCCGATTAAGGCGGCCCCCTGACTAACTAGATTTGTGGCTTTAGTCCCGATTCCCTACGACGGCTATGCGGGAGGAGGTTGGCCGGTCGATTGGGCTGAGCGCTCGAAAAGTTCAGGTGTGTTCGACAGTGCGCCTTCCCGTCCCATCGTGTCGATCGCTCAGACTATTCTATAGGTCTGGTTTCAGGTAGGTCTTAGAATGATTACCGTATACCTGAGAAGGTTCGCCTGATGGTGCTCCCCCTCCACAGAATCAACGTCAGAAAGCTCGACGCCCGCGTAATCAGGGTTCAGACCCGCTCACGCGTCCACCGCAGTATGGAGCGTTCCCTCCCTCGGGTGGTCCCTCCAGTTTTCCGCTCGGCGAGGAACAGTCCCCGTTCTAC
>JAKELG010000626.1:0-18296 GCA_021527035.1 Lactarius vividus
TCCGCAAAGCCGCTCAGAAGCTTCAAGCTACAGACTCGACGACAACACCGACGCATTTAGTCGGTCTGAGGCAGACTAAGGAACGAGCGGAGCCTGGAGTTTGAGCGAGCGGGCGAGGCGGCACATGCTCATCCCTCTCTCCGTCCACTTTTCCGACCCGTCTAAAGAACCGGGATTATTTTCTTTTGCTCGCCCGCCACGCCCTTGTTATAAAAGGACCGATGGTGGGCTCTATAGTGTTCACCGACGTTCATCCAATTGCTCCGGGAGGGCCCGCCCTGTCACTAGCACAAGGACTCTCATCTTTCGTTCAAGAAGCGCTTCCCGCTTTCGCCCAATCTCTGCGCAACTTCTCTCTCATACCGTCTGAACTTTCATACCTAGTACCTACGTACAGCCTCATCTTCGCTACCGAGTAATACACCTATGATCGACCACCTCTCGGCGTTGTCAGCCTTCCGTGCTGCGCCAGCCTCCAGCCTCCCCTCACTCTCATCTCAGGCCCGCACGGAACTTTTCATCATGATAGCTGAGTAGTGACTCGCAAAGACACGCGGGTTGTTATGGGGTGCTAATATCTGGCGCTGAAGCTGGCGCCCTGAACATTACACACGACCGAAATAAGACCCTGGCCAACGGCATCCAACGACATCCTAATTGTTCTCCAAGCCATCTCAGAAACCGCATCCGGTGCACTTGGAAGACCCCCAATTGAGCTGGGGACAATTTCTACAAGTTTCACGTTTTGTTCACACTGCGTGCCAGATAGTGCGGTGACACCACTCGGAACAAACAATTACGGTGTGGTCCCTTTAACGCCATCATGACTTTGGCGCATTAACTCCCCGAAGGCCATCCTTTCGGGCGGTTTGACCGTGGAGCGAGTGACAGAAATTCTATGTGACTACCGAGATAATCTGTGGGTCCTTCTCGGGCAGGCTGAATACCACTTTTCGTCAGCCTGTTCGAGCCCTCGTCTTCGAAAGTGGCTCACTAGCGGTCTTCACTGAAAGTCAATACCGACACACGCACAAGATACCCCGATCGCCAGTGACTGCTTTGCTTTTCCCGACACCTATCATCGGCGCCTGGGAAGCTAAAGATAGGACCCATCGAGAGCAGAAGGTCTTTTTACGACTTCAAGCTAGCTAATGTTACTAGTGCTTTCGGTGACTCACGCAAGTGGACGACCAGCGGCGCTTCTAGTGCCTGCAGCTTAATACCATTCTATCATCGCAGCTCTCAATAACCATACGGTTCTTGTCATCACGTGCCAGTGAACCATTTGCAGTCATTGTGTCGCAATACCAAAGTCACTCTGCCGCAATTCCATTCAGGTTGCCACAGCACCCGCCAGAGAATTGAATCGCATACCTGATGTCAACGCAATCAGGGTTTAACGGCATCCAGTTGCTCGATATGGCATATTCGTTACGCTCTGTCAAGGCAGCGTTACGCAGCAAACCCGTGTGTCTATATATGGATATCCACGATATCACCTATCCCGGGCTTGCATTACCCCAGCTAAAACATCTTGCGTAGGGAGGTTGGTAAATCGACTATAGTCCCTCTGATGGTACCACAGACGGAGCGTTCCTGGTACTCGGCGAAGAAATCTGCACTAGTGCGGAAGGTATTCAAGAGTATGATAGGGCTTTGAGTGGGGACTCAGTCACGGTACTCGCTGATCCGTCCGATCCAGTGTCCGAGACGCATGCGGTAATGTGATATTTGCGGCACCACCTCAGGCACAACACAGACAGACGAAAGCATGAAGCTTATAAAAATATTGTTGTCGAATCTCACTTTTACTCTCTTGCGCTCTGAAAGATCCCTTAACCGGACCTAGATGTAAAGAATACTGTACTACGTGCTGGTGCCAAAACAGTAGTGTTCGGAGACGGGAGTGGGTGAGAATCGAACTTTGATTTCTTCAGCAGCTCCGTTTTCATGATGGCCCTACACTACGTAGGTAGGAAAGGCCTCGATGCCAAGAATGCTGCCAGGTTCCGGGCCCATAACTGCAGGGCACGGTAGGGGAAAAAGACAGCGATGGCACCTTGGATGGCACTTCGGAGTCCCTCCGGATCTCCACGTGAGCCCGCTCAGCTCCGGCCGTATCCGGGCTGGTTCCTTTTCTCTGATACACGGGCACACGGGCACTCTACCCTGAAACACCACGAGGCTGGCACGTCTACCACCTTGGCACTATGTCGTTTACCTATTTCTCATCTCTGGCTCCTGATTGAAGTATCTCTAGCTGACCGGCGGAGGCACAGTGGTATCATGGGTCGCATGGCGCGCAAGACTATCGCAGGATGAAGAACCGGTTTTGACTCGTTCGAGGAGACGGAGGACAAGACTAATTCCGAATGCACTGAACGGGCGGCGCTGATTGGTAAGTCAAATTGGTGCAAAGTATATACTCCAAAAATTCAGAGCCTCGTCAGTTATTTAAAGTTGTAGCACTACGACCGCAGTACCTGTCGTTCGAAGTGGAAGCCTCGCTACCCATTCGGATCTATAACGTGCTATCGGTCTCACACTCATTGGTTTATTCTTACAGGTGGGATGCAGAGATAGAAGCGCTCAACAAATTTGAACGTGCCCTCTTGCGTGCCCTTGAATCTTGGACCGAGAACCGCGCTCAATTAACAACACGGGGCTCAAGAGCGCTTAACGAGTGCCCATCGTGGATGGATACAATGTAAAGCTTATCATAACTTTTGTAGTTCTTGCCAACTGCTCAGTGCCCGGAGGCACTTGGGCACTGGCACTCGCTGGTCCAATCTGCTTCTTGTTCAGCCATCAATATATAACGCCCTGGGCAACTGGCACAGTGCCGTTGATCGTCTTCTGACTCTCGCTCTTCCCTGTTCTCACTATGAACAACTGTTGTCTAGTGCACAGCAACCTCCCCCAAAACATACTCGTCGATTATCCCTTTGAAAGCTTCTTCTGCCAGTGCATTGCGCCACCCGGGTCGCTCCAAGTCAGTCGAATTTTCTTTGGCTTTGACGTGTATCACTCACGATCCGTTTTATCTCTACCTCGATAGACTATTGAACAACAGGGCGACACTGCGGATCCTGTATGCACCCAGTTGCAGCTTTACCCGCGCTCGCCGTCCCCCCCTGTCCACAGCACCGTCATACAACGTCCTACTACCACGAAGAATCGCTCGCAATGCCACATTTGCCCGAAATCATTCCATCGATGGCAAGACCGGGACAGACACCAACTGACACATATCCCTTATTTCGTGCACTGCCCACTTCCTCGTTGTGCGTGGAGGGGAAACCGTACCTGTCTATTCAAGAAGCACTGGCAGAAAGAAGATCACCGCAGCTACTACAAACACTATGGCCACAACCCCAAGAAGAGCCAAATCGAGACGTATGATCCATGGGAGATCCTGCGTCCGATGATCGATGGCACTATTTCCCCGAGTGAGGGAGAGGCCCAGGCGATTTTTTTGGTTCAGGTGAAGGCCTATGAACTACAAAAGACGAATGTCTGGACAGATCCGTGGGGCTACAGTAGGAAACAGGCTTTGAGTTGTAGGTGATTCGGAAAGTATTTGTTCCTTTCCGCCCGGGTTTCCGCCTCTTCATATGTCCCTACATTTCTGGAAAACGTTAGGCATAAATATCTACATGTGTTACTACCAAACAAGCATTACGTTCCGAACGTTCGTATGTACTTGATGACTTCTGTGTCCGTACTAGAGCAAGTTGAATCATGTACCGCGATCTGGCGCACGCAGGTTATCGCATGTCGGCATTGCCCCCCCTTTTTTGATACCTCGGCCTTGCCCTTGGCTTTACTATATCAGCACGCAGAAAGAGTGTAGCACAGTCACACGTCCATGCATGCCATGATATCGATGCTAGTACTAGAGTAGTTACTATAAAAATCAATTGAAGCCCCGCCACCCGCGACAGAGCTTTTCCTTGAGGCCAAATTTCTGAGCGGCTCAATAGTCCGACTGCACCACCTTTCCAACAGAAACTCGAAACGGCGGACAAGGGTTTGTCGAGCATGCGAAGAACATTAGCAGAACATACCAGAATCAGGCGATGGAATTGGTCTATATATGCCAACTCTCGGGTTTCGCCACCAAGGATCGCACGCGAAGATGCCGAGCTGAGAAGGTGAGTTCTTTCACAAGTTTTGTCTTCCCTCTCTAAAACCTCCTTCTCAAGAACTCTACGAGTTTGTGACGCCGCGTTGCGACCTGCTGCTGATTCTGGCAAGGGGGTAACTGATGAGGCGACAAGTGCTTCGAAGAGGCGATTCAGGTATTGAGCAGATACTCAAAGAGATTTTATGTTGAGTGAGTGATAATATTGATGTTGTGAAGACTCGCACCAATGGCCCCCAGCAGCAACCCCACTGATTTTGTTAAGGTGACGATAGGGCGAGCGAAAAGAAAAGACAGTGCCCGGAAAGTGTGGTCATACGAGGTGAGGCTTGCATCTGCGCATGTCGCTCTTCCCCACCCCAACTCTGCTTCTCCAGCATTTTGAAGACGAATGGGAGATCAACGACGAGCACGAACTTCGTTTTGCCTCCGATCCCCGCTGGCGGACCTTCACGATCCGGAAAAATATCATCGTTCGTCGTAAGCGTTGACTTATAGGGTGGTCACGGTATGTGCAATAATCTCATTCGTGCATCAGAGGTACTCAGCACGAGACCATCCCTTTCATAATTCCTTTGGAACTTTAACCGTTACAAAGACTGTGCACGTATCACTGGAACAAAACACTCACTTCTATTTCCGTCTCTCTAGTAAGGACGAGAGCGTATTTACGCCTGAGTTTATCCATTCCCCAATTGAGGACATTTGGGTAGACCGACAACTCCCTGACACTATCTACGTCTTTATTGATAGGCCAGGCCGTGTGTTCCTTGAAAATAAACAAGAAAACCTGAGCTTTGACAACGTCTGGGGGCTCGGTGGTTTCTTGGTCTTCAAAGATTTGCGCCGCGTTCCTGTCTCGTTTCTTTCTCTTCGGCATTTTTCTAAACACTTCTGGAGTACTCAGAAGCTCTAGTAACTCCAGTACTCAAGACAACTGGTGGCACTACGGACAACCAGTAATTTCCCTCGACTCCGAGTCCCTTGCTCGACTGAGTCATAATTACTTGTGACCCATAATAACAAGCCCATCGGCCACTCCCGGGGTCCGTTAGAGGATTGGCCAAGTCTGAGCCGCCCGGCGTCACATTCCATTAACAACGATGCATCGCGGCCTCCTAGGTTTCTCGAGGCTCTGGTACGTTTTTATACGTTTCGTATACTCCACGATGCCCAAACACTAACTTCGTCATAGGACGTACCTCCGCCGGCGCCAATATCCGAGCGAGGGCGGCGGGCGGTGGCGACCAGGGTACTGTGCACGATATACAAGTATCGATATGCTCGGTGATGATATTCTCCTTAGCATATGCAACTACTGTCGACTGGACGACGAGAGTAATTAGAACATCCGACTTGGCTGGTGCAAACTCACTCACCGTGACTCACGTTTGTCGAGGATGGAGACGCCTCGTACACGACTCTGCATCCTATATATTTTATGCACAAATGGTACCTCTACAGTAGACACGCTAGACCACTTATCGTTCCTGCCTCTTGTCGTTCGCATACGCCGAGTTGACCTCCACATCCCGCCACAAGTCCTAGACGGGTCATTCCCAATTCTGGAACACCTCTCTCTCTCGCCCGGTACAGAAGACGACAGGAACCTCATACTTCCAACGACATTTCTAGCCCCTGATATACGCCACCTCACACTACTCGGCGTTGATCTTCCCAAAGAATTGCTGTTACCCACCTCCACTGCGTCCCAACTCGCCCTTACGCTCACCAACACCCGAACTTCTGGCTACTTTCTTTCTAGCCACTTGGTCGCTTGTCTTCAAACCTTTCCCCAGTTGGAAGAACTCTCCATTGGTTTCTCCATCCCCATACCCCGTCCCAGCGCTGAGAGGGAACTGTTCTCCCCACTCTCAAACGCCTGGCGTTTCACGGCACTAGTGCCTATTTGGAAAGTTTAATTGCTCAGTTTACGGCCCCTTTTCTAGGGCAACTCAGCATTACATTATTCAATCAAGTCGCCTTTACATTACCACGCCTCTCCACTTTCACCAACGCAATAGGAAGACTTAGGCTCCCCGATGCGAAGGTTACCAATCGCAAGGCGGTCTCAGTAGTCACAAACAACTTCCTGTCGCAGCCAGACGGCAGAACGTCAAGCCTCAGTCTTCGTGTGATATATATGCAAGCAGTTCGACTGGCAAATAGACACTGTGGCGCAGATCTGTAGCGCCCTTATGCCCGTGCCATCCGTTGTAAAGCGATTCACGCTCAACTTCGATGAGCACGGGATGCCTGCAGGATGGCAAGACGACGCGGTCGACGGCACGACGTGGCACGAACTTCTCAGGCCGTTCGTTGGGATTAGGAAGCTTCGTATGTGCCGTGCGCTCGCGTTGGGACTTTCTTTCGCGCTGCAGTTGGACGGCGTAAGATTGTTGCTACCCGGTCTGTTGGCCCTTGCCCCCCGAGCTCGAACAGGAGCAAGCAGACAATGCATTTTCCCCGTTCGTCTTCACTACGCAAGTCTCGCGTCGCCCGGTGTACCTATCGCCCTGGCTGGTGCAAAGCCCATGTCCCTCTTCAGAGGATCCCTTGCAATGTTTTATTTGTTCTATGATGTCCCGTCGTCGACGGAACCGACACATGGTATCGCACTTCCCGCCATGGATACGTTGTCCTCTTCCGGATTGCCAGCGGAGGGTGTTGAAGTGTGGTGCGCTCGTCGTAGAACGTTTGACTATGCTTTATATAATTTAGCAGTACTTACCAGTAGCTACGATCACTACGATCGCGGGTGTTTTGATCAGAGACATTCCCCTGCTCTAACATAGCTCAGGGTCTCGTTTTTCGTGTTTGGGCCTGACAGGAAACAGGGTACTGTACTTTTTGATATGTATTTACTTTCTCTTCTCGATGTACTTGAGCACATGTTGTACGCACTGGTACCCCAGCTTTCTTACGCTTCGCTGGTGTGCCAGATTGCCCTTACTCTGCGCTGTTGCGTCAGAGGGCTGGTCGTCTTAATTTGTTCCTGAACCACTGAAAGACTTTACACTCCAAGTATCCCGGCAACACTCCTACGCGAAGTTAATTCGCGATCTTCGACCCAGATTTGATCTACGATGGAGTCATTTCCATCGGTGAGGCAGAAGTAATCGCATGATGTCTTGTTTAGTTTATGCGAAGGCCAATTAATTCCAAAGTCAAGTTTGTCGACGAATCCGTGGAGCCACAGATGGAACCGGTCTCGACCGTGATACAGAATGTGTGTTCTATACCGCCGCTCTATTCTCACCTCCCCTGGTCATTCTAGTGAGCATTCTTTTTTGACACCCCAAACGCATAAAACCGTATGCAGCACTATGCTGTCTGAAGCCAGTTGGCTTCTTCTCCTTGAGTGCATACGTACTGCCTTTTCATTCCGATGGGTAAGCATATATTTATGGTAAGCATGCATCCATGCTAGCATATATTCGTAGTAAGTGTGTGTAGTCATTACAGGAGATGTTTATTAGTGAGCCATAAGACCGCCGAACGCTGATTTTGGTGTGCTGCCATGCCAGGGAAGGCAGCGGTGGGCCGAGTGGAGGATGCCAGTACCTACCAAAGTTGGTTGTCAAAACAAAACGGTTTGACCCGGGCACCGTGTCACGGGGTCAATGTACCCCATGGATTGCCAAGAACAAGTGTGAATGACTTTGATGCCCCGCAGTCAGGTTACGCAATTGAAACATATGCTCAAAGGATCGTGTACTAGAACTAGTAAACCCACGAGTTGGCTGTGGATCATGGAGTGGATTCTGGTCGACAATGAAATCTAAGCTAGGTCTTTCGAGATGATCGTAACGCACTTTTAGTGACATATCTAAATGGCACAGTTAAATGACAGGTCAGAGTAACCAAGTCCACTCAAGACTCGAAGAGGAAGGCGGACGACGTAGGAAGCAGCTATGACCCACTGGCATAACTCAAAACCAACCTACCGTCACCTCACGCCTCGGCGGCATGCACGCCCCACCAACCTCAATGCTTGACAGGAAGCTATGCCTATCCCCAACGGGGAACGGGGGAGATTTAAGATAAATAAGCTAGCGCAACATAGGGTAATCTGCCCTCAGGAGCACAAAAATGAATTTTTTTAAAAAGGTCAGAGTAAGTGTGCGCTCGAGAGACACAAGGTCTTTTCGATAGAATTGCCTCATTCCTTGAACCAAAAATGGCGGGTGTCCACGTCTCCGAGTCGTATGGTTTCGGGCCTGATGACGACCTGAGTGGGGTTACTTACCCAGGACGCTCATGACTCGGAGTTGCTATTTGTGCTAACGTTCGGGATAATACTAATACGGAGTAAGATCGAGACCAGCATGAGGTGATCCATTGGCCGCTGCAAATGGATAACACGAGGTCAGTTCTACGTTCATCATAAAAGGAGTGCCAAGTCGTTTGTGCTATTCTTAGAGAGTGATACCTCGTGGGGCCCAGAGGCGTGGGAGGTGTAGGCCTAGTGAGGCGTGGAAGGCGCAAGCCCTCCGGGTAAAGCGCAAGCGCGGGAGATAATTAAGGTGTGGGAGGGTAAGAGAAAAAAAAGTAAGCTGGGTAAGCGGGGGTGAGCTCGAGAGATAAACCCAATAAGGCAGGAGGGACCCATTTTGCAGTAAAGCGCGGTAAGGCCAGTGATCCCGGTAAGGCCAGTAATCCCTACTCTTGATCCTACTACTAGGTAAGGCAAAGGCGTCAATCACCCTGTCAAGAACAATACAATAAGGCGCGGGACTGACTGACACAACCCCATGGAGGTCTATACGCCCAAGAATTCGGTGAGAGGTAATGATTGTAGGACTTCCACTGTTCCTTCAGAATCCTTCCCGTCACTATGCTCACTCTTAGGCAGATAATTGCGCCTAATCAACATCACAGGTCAGCATCACGTCAAAAAAGGGCGCTCACCAAGTGCCCAACATGAGGCTTCGATGTGAAAAATTATTCCTTGATCGTCCCGCGACTTACTTTCTAGGCGCACTTTACATAGCGCTCGCAACCTGCATGCTCCCGGCCAACACTAGAACTGCTCCTCTGCTCCGCGGCAACCATGAGGTGCATGGTGTATATAAACTGGCTGAATTTCACTGTGTGGCTGGCACAACGGCGTTCTTGTCTCTTGATCATCTTCTGGCTTCCACACTCTCCCGTTCCCACTATGAACAGCAGTTATCCAGTGCACGGTTACTGCCTCTTCCAACACACTCCCAGCGACAATCACTTGGGAGAATTCTCCTGCCACCCCTTCGGGTCGCACCAAGTAGGTCAAATTTTCTGTTACCTCGGCTGTCTCCCGCCCAACAATTTATTTTGTCCTAACCTTGATAGATCGTTGAACAACAATGGGGCGACAATGATGCTGCCTACATCCAGTCCCTACAAAATTCACCTGCGCCGTCCTCCCCGAACCGCAGGACCGTCCCATCACGCATTACTACAACGGGGACTCGCTTGGCATGCGCCATTTGCCCGGAATCGTTCCCCCGCAAGCAGGAGCGAAACAGGCACCTACTGAAGCACGTCCCGTATTTCATGCACTGCCCACTTCCGCATTGCGCGTGGAGGGGGAACCGTGCCGGCTTATTCAAGAAGCACTGGCAGCAAGAGGATCACCCGCGCTTACCACAAGCACTACGGTCACAGCCCCAGAGGAAGCCAAATCGAGACGTATGATCCATGGGCGATCCTGGAACAGATCATCAATGGTGCTATTTCCCCTCGTGAGGGGGAAGACCAGGCGATTTTTTTGGTCCAAATGAAGGGCTTCGAACTACAAAAACTGAACATGTGGATGGATCCGGGAGGCAGAAACAAAAAGCGTTCGATGAGGCGGGCTTGATGGTGATCCAGAGAGTAAAACCTTTCCTTTCCGCCTCGTACGTGCTCTTTCTGGAAAGTTGGATATGCATGGATGTGTATGGACGCTACGATCTTATGTACGCTGGGATGTGTGACAAATTAATATCATCAACCGATCTGTAATTAAGCGCTGTGTCTGTGTAAACTGTAATCGTACTGTCCTCGTCCTCGTCGTCTGCATATTGTGAAAGTGCTAACCTCTTAAGGACGTTCCAAGTCACATGATTTAATGCCAGGGACATAGCATTTTTCCGAGTATTTTCCGAGTAAATATTTAAACCCCTTTTTGCAGAAAAATAAACTTTGATAAGTAGTTAACACTCCGGAGAAGTTTTCTCCAGGTTTTATTGAACTGCTTTGCGCGTGCAGTGAAATTGAGTGAATTGCGCACCATGACTTCCGTGGCTTCATGTGAACCAAGTTCCATGCACCGTGATCTGACGCACGCGGGTCTATTATATGTTTTCAAGATTGCCCTCGGCAGTACGGCAACATCTCTATCAGCACATCGAAAAACAAGAAAGGCTACAAGACGAGATCTACTAGGAATGACATGGCCCAGCCCATGTTAACGAAATGAGTAGTATTACCGATCCGCCGTCGTCCATCACGTCGCACTCTGGTCCGAGGGCGTGCGTCCGTTCTACGCGACGATGTCCCACAAAATCCATTATAAATCAGAACTTCCACTCTGGATCTACTTTCCATGGCCCAAGGGACTGAGGGTCAGAAAGCGGGGGTTCGCACGCGGTAAGTTCCCAGGAAGAAAGAAAAGGAAGAAAACTTACGTACATTTGTTATTAGTGTCTTTGAGAGATCTTCTCTATTGGTACCCTCGTGTTTCTTGCACCATGCCGCAGTAATCCTAGAGAACAAGCAGGTCAAAAAAAACCGAGAGGTAGCAAATAATACCCGCGGACGGCCTTACCTGGGATCTAATAGTTAATCTTACTCGTGCCCAGGCGCGACTTTCCTTGCCCGCCTCGCGGTCTACCATCTGCAGCTTGAACGCCTTGATCTTCTCTTCGAGCTTATCGATCGCCTCGGTGAGTTTCTCCACGGGCCTATCGCGCTTGAGCGCCGCCTTGCCGGTCCCGCGCTCCTTCTCGAGCCGCGCAAAGTCGTCTTCGACCCGCGCGCAGCCGCGAGCGGAGCACGTCCTCGCCCTGCGCCGCCTTGCCCTCCTCCGCGAGCTTCTCGTTCTCCTTGGCGAACTTCTTCTCCGTGCGCTCGATCTCGCGCGCCTTGCACTGCTCTTCGTGCTCCGCCACCGCGTCCTCGTCGAGGTCCGACTCGTCCTCTGCGTACCTTTCTGCTTCTTGTACTTTGCGTCCGCGGCGAACAGAGCGTGACGCAGCTTCATGCGGTCGTACTTGAACCCGCGCAGCTGCGACCGAGAGGATGATTAGAACACGGTCTGTTCGGGGACATTGGCTACGGGGGAACTACCTTCTCCTTCATTTCGCCATGGACTGGTCGTGCGTCTTGGGGGCGGCGCGCTGATGGTTACATAAGATGGCGACCATGCGATTCGCGTGATTGTAGTGATTGAGCTTTTCCTGCATCGTTCCGTTTTTCCGGCGTACCCTCATCGAGCTGGTTCTGGAACGTGATCGACGCGTTGTAAGTACGGAACACCTTTGCGCTGAGGCCCTTCATGTACGACTGCAGGTGCTTGTTTAAATAGCCAGGCTGGGGGTCCAAAAGGACTTTAGTAAAGACGACGCGGGGCGCCAACACGAAAGCACTGACGTTCACGCGGTCAAACAACCCATCAGAGTCTTGCTTGTCCCGCTTGAAGATCTTGATGTTTTTGAACACTTGTTCATCTACGGTGACTTTGTTGTAGTACCGGATCGAGTCCTTTACCAAGGAAGTCGAAGATGACATAATTGGGTGGTTCGAGTGTGACGTGTTCGCAGCGCAAGGAACAGCAAGCCAACCGTATCTGCTCGTTCGTCCTCGCCTTTCTCATTTCCCGCTCGAAGAGCCAGAACATCGATGAAATACATGGCAGTCGCGCGCATGCGCAACTGAGTAACTTTGTTTTTCAAATCTGCCCGATAGTCGGCGCGAATACGTTCGACATGCATCTGAAACAGAGCTTACGAGGAGCGGAGAAGAAGAAGGGGGAAGACTAACCTTAAGTTCGCGTGCCTTTTCGAACTTGGACATGTCGCTCTGGCCCTTGAGTGAACTACCCGCCGCCAAGAAGACGTATTTGTGGTTCCCGTTGATGTTCTCTGTCCACGTCGCAAGCCAGGTAACGGTGTTATCATGAATAAACCTCTTTTCCATTTTCCCGGGCATTAGGGACTGGAATAGGAGCGTCGGCTCCGATGTTGATGGTAATATCCTCGGGACAAACACGCAACTGGACACGTCAGCGAGGCGAACACGGAGGGGCCAGGTGGGGACCAACTTTAAGTGCGCCTTTCTTTGGATGTTCACCGCGTCCTCTGAAGAGGCCAGGAGGTTCAACCCTGAAGTTCCCGACCTTCTCCTTACGACCATCAAGCGTGCAGGTCACATATTTTGCTTCCATCTCATCTTTCTGTTTCTTCAATTCCTTCTTCTCTGCAGACGTAAGAGCCTTTTTCTTGGCTTTCTCTTCCTCGAAGTACTCAAACATAGGACGGAAATCACAACGCTCGAATTCCTTAATTATCGTTCCATCACGCTACGGCGCCAGTCAACGCAGAGAACAAAGATGGTAAGCAATGACGACACTCACTGGAGGGTGCTTCTTGAGAACCTTTGACCAATCATCGAAGAAATTCTTGTTGAAAGTAGCATCCTTCGCATGGTCGGTCTCGAGCATAGCTCCGTAGAATCCGGCGACCTCTTCAGATTCTAGGGAAAGGTTGACAGATTTGCCTACGAGATATGTTGAGCGCCTTGAAGAAAGTCGACAAATGAATTTGCTCACCATTATACTTCATCTTGACGTGACTGGGCAATGGCTGGTACGGAGGGGGGAAGATAACACCGTTGTGTTCAAGGGTGGTCCATTTCTGAGTGCCATCGCTAACGACGGTCTGGTCTGGATCCTGTTCCCACCACTTGAAGACTTCTTCTGTTTCTTCATCTTTATCTTTCTCCTCCTTCTGTTTACCTTTACTCTTCTTCGCAATCCATTCCCCCTGCACCCTCCTCTGCTGCCTTCTTCTCCCTTCGAGCCGGGTTCCTCGGTTTCCTCCTTCTTCACCTTGCCCTTCTTTTGACGGTAGCTTTCGCGGCCTCCGTTTCTGAGCCGGAGTCCTTCTTCACTTTCCTCGGCGCAGCCCTCTTGACAGGCTGTTTGTCTGCATCACTTTCCGCAACCTTCCTCTTCTTTTTCGGTTGGGCGACCTTTTTGGCCGGAGCGGGTTTGTCGTCCTCAGATTCGAGAATCTTTTTCTGGATTCTCGACTTTAACTTTGCGCTTGGACGCGCTCTTTGGCTTAGCACGCGCCTTGCTGGAAGACGCGAGATGACTGTTGAGAGGGGTGTCATCCGAGTCGCTTTCATCGGCTTTGACCTTGCCGTTGGTACCAGAAGTAGAAGCGGGCAACGTGGTCGCTTTACGTGACCCTGTCTTCGGCGTTACAGTTGGGTGGCGGTGCTTCGGTGGCGAGGATGTAAGCGCAAGCGGCTTGTCGTCGTCGTCGTCACTGAAATCCGACACAGGGGCAGTACGGCGCTTGCGCTTAGAGGGGGTGAGTGCATCCGAGCGCGTTACCTGAGACTATTGGGGCGATGTAGCAGTTAGCACTATGTGGACCTGTGCAAAGCGTGAGGCAAAAGTACACACGAGAGGTACATCGTCATCATCGGGATCGCTCATGGGTGTGTCGCCGTCTGCATCGAGGACGCGCCCTTTGCTACTCGCTGCTCCGTTCATGGAGACGTGGCCGTTCTTCATTTTGGCCATTGTGGGACTGAGAGGCAAGCGGCATGTCGTCCTCGTCGTCAGACAACATCGAGTGCTCGCTGTCTAAAGCAGTCATTAGGACCGGAGAAGGATATTATATGGCAAGAGTAAGATGGTGGTTGGAAAACAAGAGCGGAACGGTACGGTAAAGTGCTCGTTCGGGTGTGAAGGTGATTTGGCACCTGCCCTACACTCGAAAACTCGGCAATTCCCGTGTCCCCTTCCCCTCCCCGTGACCCCCACCTCCTGTCCGTATCCTCTCAGCGTCCAAGACGAATAAATAAGGTAACTAGAAACGGCTGGCTGTGACCTCTCTTTCTTGTGCTCAATACGACTACAGTTGGTCCATGTCGAAGTATCCATCATTATTTGACCCGTGGACAAAGCGCGACGCGTGGCGGAAACACCCAGTGTTCTCCAACCGCGCCATGTTCGCCAACCTCTTCCCTGGCTTCGGTATCGCAGTTGTTGCGTTCTCTGCATATGTTCTCGCAGAAAATGTCCTCGGCAAAGGGAAGCACCAAGTTGTTGAGGACAAGCACCATTAGAGTCTCAATGTGAGTCACCGATCGTCGATTCTACAAGGCCCAGACTGATTTTCTTCTAGCTCGATCCTCTGCAGCGGATAAGGTCGACACAACTTGTACCGTATGGTAGATATCTGGTTTCAGAGATCAATATCAATCAATATAACTCCACCGAGCCGAGCGCATGTCGCTCTCCACACGCAATTGACTGTTATGTCCCCGAACCCGTCCCTTGCCTGTCACATTCAGTCTGTCTCTTCACTGCACCGTTCGCCAAAGCTGCACGTTTTCTTGTGCTCACTTATAAACCTGTGACTATTTCTCCGATTGGCAAGGCCCGCGTCCATCAGAAGCCGAACGAATGAATTGATATATTTTGTCTGCACTGATTGGGGCGTTGCGAACATCCGGCGTTGATCGCAGTCAGATAACAACCTCCCGAAGCATGATGATAGCCCAAATTATGTGAATGTATGGCAACAAAGTCAAAGTAAACAAAGATCCTAGAAAAAAACTATACACCGGATTTGCACCAGCCCACTATTTGTTGACGAGTCCCAGAATTCCAGTGGTGCGTTGCTACACCCTCAAACATCGAGACCAACGAAGATTGAGTTTTGCCGCTCAAGCGCTGTTGGCACACGGACCCCTGGCACAGCGCTTTGCGCGCTAGCCAAGTTGTTGTTTCCCCGAGGGCCGGACTGTAAGCCTAAGGGTGGTAGAGCTGTTGGCGGTGAAGGAGGCGGGACTTTTTCTTTGCAGGTGCACCCCGGGAGGCAGTGCGGCGTGTGCTGCGTTCTGCTCGTGGATGATGGATGACGGACCTCAGCGAGCCAAAGCTTGAGTGTATACACGCCGAGTACAACAGGGAAAGGTGAAGGTGAGCCAGTGATATCTCGGAACCAGACATCCCGATCGAAAGTTATCGCGGTGAGGACGGAAAAACAAACGACGAGGGAAGAATAAATGAGCACTGTATGGCGTGTTGTGTTAACATCAACGCAGATTGTCTTTCTCCTTTCGACTTACTAAGACCGGCAAGACCCCAACAGCACACTTCTACGAACAGAAAAGGCAAGCGCACTCTCGCGCCGGCGGCCTTGATATCTGCTCCTACGCCGAGGCTGTACAAACTTAAGACTGGGAGTAGATGGTCGCGTTTTGGTCTAGGCGAAAGGACGAGATAACATACTGAGGTTGAAGATTACGAAGCACGTCGTCCAAATACACTCCACAGCGACAGAGGTCGGGATGGAGGAACGGAACAGGCCTTTAGCAAAAAAACTTTATTAGAGTTGTTTTTGCGCGTTGCAAAGGCGTTTGTGAAACGCAAAAATGCAGATTAGATGTGGCACAGACAGAAGTTCGGTAAAGAAGCGCACCCCGTAACCGATGCAACGAGACAGAGACCCGGAACAGCGATAAGGACGCACAGATCAGTCTTCGGATTGTAGTGTTTGTAGAAAGACAACGAGAGCACAATACACAGTGCCGATGCCAATGCCGTGATGGCTTGGTGCAAACGGTGTAGATAGGTAAGTTCCCCCGTTCTTGAAGAAGTGATCATGAATGGAAGACGCACCTAACCAGCACTTGCGAAAGACGCGGAACCGAAGCATACAGGCAATTCACTCCTGTCGCGTTAGGATGGCGAGGTGATATGACAGCATTACAATTATGACCTCGGGCAAGGAAGCAATTCGTTGCTGTATGGTCTAGTCCGGGCCAGCAACAAGGTTCATCATACTACGTATCATACCCAGACGAAGCACTAACGAAGCTGTATGGCGAGAAGCGCTTAGTGGATGCAACGTACACGCAACGACCAGTGACAGTTCTTCTCAGCGGCCTGGTCTGATCACAGACGTGGCGATCTTAGACGTGACGATCTCAGACGTGACGATGTGTTGGCCCTTGCCAATTGCGGCAAGACTCTCTGTAACGAACAAAGTCATTCGATGAGGCTTATGACTTACAGCTTACAGTTGTTGCACTGGCACTTCAAGTTGGTCACCTGCCTCGAGGCCTTGTGTCGCTTACTTGGTCGCTTACTCTACTAGTAACTAAGTGAAGATATGATATTCCAGGCTCTGAGTGGTCTCCCCACCTGCGACACTTCCTGTGGCTCTATCCCCCGAGAATGTGGCCCAAGAAGTCGCTCAATCGTAACCAAACCTTCGTCCTCGGTGAGTAGTACGACCGTTACCACCGCTCCAAGCAGAGAGTAAATTTCCCTTGGTAGTAGCGTGGCGTCGACCATAGACTCGGTGCCAATTGTAGTGCGTCGTCCACGAAAGAGTTCCCCCCAATATTCTATCAAAGTTCCCCCGTGGCTCTAACCAATGTACCCGAAGGTCACGCCTTGCGGACCCCGTGCCCTCGCACGTCTGAGAAGTTCATATTTTGCGCTATGGCGCCATGCAATCGGCTGGGCACCCCCCAAATCGCTGATGAAGTACTATTTTTCCTCTCTTTACCCAGAGCTTTTCCGACTTAGTCCTTTCATCATCCACTAGGCAGTCGATAAGCCAGCACTCGCTCTAAAAGTGCCGTTCGAGATCCGTAGTCCACCCGCTAAAACATACCCTTCTTTGACCATGTCTTTACCCCCCTCGCTGCCATATTCTCATATTTGACCTGGGCGAAGTCCTGCTCAAACTGGTCTCCAGTTACGAAGACGTCAATTTCCCCAAAGACGCTCAAAGCGGTTATTTCGTCGACTATTGGGCATGATTACGAACGCGGGAGACTTTCAGAGGACGAGTGCTATCGTCTCTCTGGGGATAAGTTCTACTGACCCCGAAGAGGTCCGACGGGCTGTCCTCGGTACCCGCGACAGCATTCAACCAAACGACGCTTTCATTCACTTTATTCGCGATCTTCAAGCGGAGGCCCAAGGCGCGCTACGCATCTTCGCCATGTCGAATATTTCTGCACCTGATTACGAGGTCGCCCGCGCGAAGCCTCAAGAATGGGATATCTTCGAGCGCATTTTATTTCCGCGGCGGCGGGCATGCGCAAGCCAGAGCTCTGTTTCTTCAAATTCGTACTGGACCAAATCAAAGCTGAGCCGTCTTCGGTGGTGTTCGTCGACAAGTTTGAGAACGTTCTGGCCGCTCGCTCGCTCGGCATGAATGGCATGTATTCGACGACGTCAGCGTGTACGACAGTCCCTCCGAATTTTCACTGGCGATCCCGTGAGCCGCGGCCTGTCGTTCCTAGAAGCAAGAGCAGGCCGGTTGGAATCAGAGACAAACTGCGGCCAAATTATCGCTGAGAATTTTGCACAGTTGCTCATCTTGGAAGCTACCAACAAAAGGTATGACCAGCGTTTAGAGTGGGTTTTTCGAGTAATCCGGCCCACCAGGGAGCTCGTGAATTACGTGCATCACTCTCGTACATGGACCTTTTTCAGAGGTAATTTAAGCGCTGCCCTTCGGCGTCTGGCTTGGATATCTGATCAAGTCTTTTCGTTTCCTCTTTGACAGAGGGACCGGTACTCACCACGGATGAATTTCCACCTGATCTGGATACCATTCTGTTGCACTCATGGTCACCCAGCCCGATGATCAAGTGTTCGAATCAGTGATGGATGAAATGCTCCAATACATGTCCACTGATCATATTCCGATGGTAAGTCGATGATAGCTCCAGCCAGACCACCACCAACTGAGCCACTTACGGCAGACCTACTTTGACCCCGAGCGTCCACGCACAGATCCCGTTGTCTGTCTCAACGTCCTACGCGTCTTCTACTCACGCGGTCGCGGAACGAGCTGTCGGCCACCCTCGACTGGGTGGTCGGCGTGCTCGAGCACCGGGCCTACCTCGAGGCACACGATACTACGAG
>JAKELG010000627.1:0-18284 GCA_021527035.1 Lactarius vividus
GGTAAAGCACCGTAATACCCCCCATCTCCGAATCGGAGATTATGTGTGGCTGGAAGGACAACATCTAAGGACCAATCAACCAACGCCCAAGCTCGCGGCAAGACGACATGGCCCCTTCAAGATCACACGGGTCCTATCCCCGGTAAACTATCAATTGGAACTTCCCACGCAGTGGAGTATCCACCCCGTGTTTCACATTGATCTCCTCACACCTTATCGCGAAACGCTCATGCCACGGAGAAAATTTCCAGCGCCCGCCACCAGATCTGGTAGAAGGGGAAGAAGAATACGAGGTCGAAAAGATTCTAGACCACCGGCACTTTGGCAGAAAGAGGCGCCTCCAGTACCTGATCAAGTGGAAAGGATACCCCGACTCGGAGAACCAGTGGGTCGATGGGAACGACATATTCGCAGATGACGCTATAGCTGAGTACAAATCGTTGAATCCCCGACTCACGAGCAGCTTAAAGGCAGGAAGAACAGAAGGACACTCCCCATCCCCACTTCATCTTCGCCACACTGGAGCCCTCTTCTCTTCCATACTCACAACCATGTCCTTTCCCTCTTCCGCCGAGGCCATCTCTCGTGTTGCCCGAAACGCGGGACCACTCACCTATCAAGAGGGTCGTCGACGCCCTTCAGTCCACAATCCCCGCCTCCTATGACGACGGCACCAGCAACCCCGCCACCTGGTGGATCCTATCCCAAGACGGTCAGCGAGTCAACGAGGTCCCGTTCACAACGGCCGAAGTTGATCGGCTTCGCCAAGCTCTCCCAGAGCTTGAGCGTTCCCCATCTCGACCTGTCCCAGTACGAGTCGAATATCGAGTCGAGGAAGAAACCCAAGACGCAAGCAACGGTCGACTGGGAGCGGTGGCAGGAGCAGAGGTGGAGGCAGATCGCAGAGGACTGGCAGAGGGAGCAGCTGCGGAAGGCGGCGGAGCGACGCCGAGAAGCCCTTCGGAGACGACGAGAGTGGATGAGGGAGAGGAAGGAGCGGCAAGAGGCGAGGAGACAATCCTTGGACAAGTTCGAGGAAGCTTAGCGGACCATTACCCAGCTGAGCACCCTCTCATTTCTACGGCCACCGACACTGACGACCCGCGCGAGACCCCGTACGTGTGCGACACGAGGGGCCGCCCCCTCTATTGCGGAGGCGTGAGAGCCGACGCGCCGCCCCCCTTCCCGCTATTCCGACTACGTCAGACCGCCCTCGGGCCCCCTCCCCACGGTTACAAGTACAACTGCGGGGAGGACTTCGTGCACTACCCCATCACCGACGGGCAGGGGGTCACGCGTCAAGCCGCGTACGTACAGGTAGTTATGGGGGCGGACCCTATCGTACTCGGGCTCGTCCCCGACAGCGAGAAGGTCTACTCGCAGCCCCTGTACGCCGAGCCCCACGTCAAAGCCACCGGGAAGGAGCAGTACCCCCAAGAAGACATGGCCCTCTTCGCAGGAGGTTACCATGACCGCCCCCGTCTCGACTGCGCCATCAGGGAGCTCCACGACGTTAGCCTTCAGGCGGAGGTCCACCGCTACCGGGCCTACGCGTACGAGGCTGAGAGGATGGAGCAGCAACTCCATCAACTCGCCGCCGCGCTCGGGGGAATAAAGGGGGAGCTTGCTCGAAGTAAGTTCCGACTCGAGATGGCTAACACATTGGAGAGGATCGAGGAAGTACAGGCGGGGTGGATGTCGGGGCCGCACCTTCGCCGGCGTCGTGGGCGCCGCGGCTGAAAAGGGGGTGATGTTGCGGACGGACTCGAGGACTTATACACACGATACGGAAGGTGAATACGAACGCTTACTATACGGTTATGACTACGGTAGTAAGTAGAGATTAGTCATGGACAGTAGGATCAGTCAGCACGTCGTGTTAGCATGTGATTGCTAGCATGACTCATTACTAGGACAGCAGTAGTAGGGTTCGAGCTATTACTGCTAGTAGTCGTTACGTTCGAGAGGAGCTTCAAAGCTACCTCTACAACATGTATAAATAGTGGGCTGCGAAGACCAAGATGCGCTATCTTGGTCTTCTTCTCAAATACCACTTCATTACTCGTCTCTCAGAAGGTCTCCTCATCTTGGAGGAAGGCCCGCTTTGTCGTCTTGACCTTCGAAGTCTAAGACCTGGCCCTCTCGACGCACCAAGTCGGTGTGAAGAACGTACTGCCACTCGACAAATACGTTCAGTGTTACGCTCCGTAGGGCGCACTTCGGGAGATCGCACTCGACCGGATTCCAAGGGTTTCCTAACGACCTAGGTGTTGACTCGCTCTTGTTCTGTCGCTGGAGCTAGCGCTTGCTGTCGTTCTTGGTCTTTGAGGATGAGTCCGAAACGGACGATCTGCAGGACTCGGATAGCAACGAAAAGATAGAAGAAATGAATGACTTCGCTCGTATACGCTGAGCTTGCACGCTCAATCAATCGGTCACGTGATATAGGGAGGGGGAGGACACCGCTATAGCAGAGGGGCTAACTCCGAGGTCTGCGTAGGGTACGGACGCCGCTGTGATGCTGGACTAACTCCGAGGGCACGTAGGGCAAAGAGAAGAGGATGGAGATTGAGAGCAGAGGGGGACTGGGGAACTACTCGGACTAGGTTGTACGGAAGATACAAGAAGTCAAAGCTACCGTCTAAGGTCGCTTCTACGTGCTACTTATACTCGTAGGGGGAGCTATTGGAACTCAGCTGAAACCCTAATACAACTGTCACATGAATACTGCGGAAACTGCGGAACTGCGGAAAACACATGTCCAACGCCACTGATGGTGGCTGAAACATACAGTCCATGGGCGCATCAAGCCACAGGGACGAGGCACGGGAAAATCAAGACAAATACAGTAACGGATCACAAACCAGGCACAATCGATAACACACGTTCCAATCCAGGCACAAGCTCATCTGGACTCTTCTGGTGCATTCTAGCCAGGTCACGTGCCAGGGTCACGTGACGGGCAATGACGTCATCGGGCGCTAATCTTCCGGACGTTGAGGTGGGTCTTGTGGGAACATATACTGGGTGGCCAGTATAGCTGCGCGCAGGTGTAGAGCGCGACTTTGATGGAACTTCCAGAGGCGTTCCCTAGCCTCGGCTTCTTCGGCTGCTTGTGCATCGGCATCTAACGGATCTCTTGTCGGACTCCAAGCGACAAACTTCACGGGGGACGGGTTTTCTGGGTCACGTGGTGGCGTAGTGGCGCGTACCGGAGGGCCAAACGTAACATTCAGTCTGACAAGGGGTTGGTAGAGCCGGGGGCGAAGTGTCGGATAACAGTAGGGAGAATAGGACTGGGAAAGGGCTGCTTGCTTGACCAACAGAACTTGGCGCTCAGCCAAGGGATAGTGGCGCTTGTGAGAGGGGCTACGTCCACTCACTGAAGGGGCACTGTTGACAGAACTCAGCGCTCAGCCGAGGGGTAGTGGCGCTTGTTAAAGGGGCTTCGTCCAATAACTGAAGGGGCACAGGAGGTGAGAGGCAGGCAGGAGAGTTGTCAGACTTTGAGAGGAGTACAAAGGAGTACAGGAGTACTCAAAGTGGACAGTCTGAGGACTGATCCATGGAATTCGCAGGCCTTATATACCTAGGGACATGGTCTGTGCGTAGGTGTTTAGGGCAGGCTTAGGGCCTTTCCACGGGTGCTGCGGAAACTGCGCAGGGAATATCCGTGTTACGTTTCGCCCTGAACCCCGTGCGACCAGTGCAGACTCGTGCAGTACCGCCGAGCAGTACCGCGCCGAATGGGTTGCAGCCGCCAGAAGTGAGGGTATCGACCCCGGAAATATCCTGTATTACGAGCGTGACCCGGACTGGCAAGCACCCTGGGAATAGCCGAAGAAGACGTCAAGCGCCCGTCACGTGACCCTGGCACGTGACCTGGTCTAGACTCGCACCAGAAGGATCCAGATGAGCTTGTGCCTGGATCGTGATTGGATCTGCCTCATGGACTGTATGGTTCCTAGTTTCTGATGGACTGTCTGATTGTGCCTGTGACTTGATGCGCCCAGGAGTTGTATGTTTCAGCCACTGGTTGATGGACTTCCGACCCCGTTTCACCTTTGCCTCATTGTTGACCCTGTGATTGTATGCCCCTGACTCATGTTGTTTCACTTACGATTGGACGATATGTACTAGGTTTCGGACTCCGAGCTGAGCTTGAAAGCTCCTTGGAAGTGTATAAGTAGCACCCCAGTCTCGCTGATATCCCTCAGCTTGACTTCTTGTATTCTACCAGCCTACAAGTAGACCGAAGCAGATACAGGCAGCCCCTGTATAGTTATCCCCTCTCCGATCCTGTCTCCTTTGCTTGAGCACATTCTCCTCTTCTTCTTTGCCACCCGCGTTACGCATCTCCTTGCCGTTATCACCTACGGTATTGCCCAAACCCTAGAAGACTCAGCAAAATCCCAAGATCTCGAGAATCCGGCCGGAAGATAGACCGCCGAAGTCTTGGTCGCCACCGTGATACCGCAAGAACCCCCAAGTTTCCCGTCGAGTGCCGAACTCCAGAAGGTACGCCCGCTGGAGCGTAACATTAAGTCAAGCTCTTTCCTTGCTCTATCACACACCGCTACCAAGAACGTTGCAGATAAGTCGGAAGTCAGACCGCAATGCCACGCAAGACACGTACGATCCCGAAGGCCGCTTTACCCAAGCAGGCAGAGCATAAGTTCGGCAGCAAGGCCGCAGCGCAATGTCCAAGACGGCGGGAAGGCCGCACCCCAGAAGACGACGAAGAAAGTCGGCAGGAAGGCCGCACAAGCGGGACCAAGCAGTACGAACGCGACCCGAGGAGGTGCCACTACTAGAGCGCCCTCCACCAGCTACGCGCAGTCGCCACCAAGCATAGGACCAAGCAACTTCCGCGGTGACAGCCAGGAAGCCCCCGGTTTCATCCGATGGTGGGACGAGTACAAGGATCCAGCTAAGTTCCCTATTCAGCGATTACCAAGTGGCCACGTTGTTCATCGCACGTGTGCAGGTAGAAGTATACCAGGATAACCTACTAGCGGACCTGGACGACGTCAAGTATTCCTATGAAGGAGACCTTGTACAATACGTCGAAGACGATTTCATCAAGACGTTCATGCCGCGTAGCGCCGCGAGAGAAGAATACGCAGACGATCCGACATGGGAAAACCCCGAGGACGACCAGGAAGACCCCAAAGACGACCAGAGGCGAGACCCTGAGGAGGACGAATTCCCTCAGGAGGGCCTGGAGTATGACGGAGGCGAATGGGAAAACCACGGTGATGAGCCCGACTACGAAGGAGACGCTGACCCGAAAGAGGCAGGAACCGCCCGGGAAGACGCGCAAGATCAGCCAGATTGGAGCCTCCTTTCACCCTGTTACCCAGGGGAAGGTGATGACGAGGATAACGAGGACGCCTGGACAGATGAGGAAAGCGTGGAAGAGCGCCATGAGCTGAGTCCCAGCCACACGTCCGACCCCGCAGATGATGCCACTGATCCATGGACCGATAGAGGGGAGACGTTCCACGATGGATATTCTCAGTCGCCCTGGGACCCGCCGGAATGGTGCGAAGACGAAGACGACACGACAGAAGACGAAGACGAGTTCTATGACGCCCAGGACTTCCAAGACTCCGCGGAGGATAGACCCGATGAGGAAGATCCGTATAGCATTTTGACGCCAGATTACGACTATGGATATGAAGACCCAAAAGCCATAAGAAAGAGGGTGCAGTTTGCCCCATCAGCTAAGTCACCACCCCCTACGCAGTACTTCGAAAACGTTGATACGTTCGTTCCCCCGAACCGTGAAGAAGTGTACTATTCGATGCCGCCTGGTGAGGCGAGAGAACAATACACGGCCCCTCAAGGCACATGGGCGGCGGAGGTGCAGCAAGCCCGCCAGGAATTAGCCCAAGCCCAGGAGAGTAGTTGGTACCCGTTCAGGGACCACATCGATGGAATGGACACGAGACCCGGAAGGATCCGTGTCAATGCGGCCAAGGTGTGTCATCATTGTCGGCAGTACGGCCACATTCGCCCTTTGTGCCCAGACATTTGGAAGCCACGCGTGCGTTCAAGATCGCCGCCCGCACCCCCTCAAAAGAAACCCCTCGACCCGCTGCTAAAGAGCGCGATCGTCAGCTTCCTCCTCGACCCTTCAAACTTCCCTCCGGAGACCACTGCTGTTCGGCGTGGTCGCCTCCCCAAGAAAGAGGGTAATGTTACGTTTCGCCCTGAACCCCGTGCGACCAGTGCAGACTCGTGCAGTACCGCTGAGCAGTACCGCGCCGAATGGGTTGCAGCCGCCAGAAGTGAGGGTATCGACCCCGGAAATATCCTGTATTACGAGCGTGACCCGGACTGGCAAGCGCCCTGGGAATAGCCGAAGAAGACGTCAAGCGCCCGTCACGTGACCCTGGCACGTGACCTGGTCTAGACTCGCACCAGAAGGATCCAGATGAGCTTGTGCCTGGATCGTGATTGGATCTGCCTCATGGACTGTATGGTTCCTAGTTTCTGATGGACTGTCTGATTGTGCCTGTGACTTGATGCGCCCAGGAGTTGTATGTTTCAGCCACTGGTTGATGGACTTCCGACCCCGTTTCACCTTTGCCTCATTGTTGACCCTGTGATTGTATGCCCCTGACTCATGTTGTTTCACTTACGATTGGACGATATGTACTAGGTTTCGGACTCCGAGCTGAGCTTGAAAGCTCCTTGGAAGTGTATAAGTAGCACCCCAGTCTCGCTGATATCCCTCAGCTTGACTTCTTGTATTCTACCAGCCTACAAGTAGACCGAAGCAGATACAGGCAGCCCCTGTATAGTTATCCCCTCTCCGATCCTGTCTCCTTTGCTTGAGCACGTTCTCCTCTTCTTCTTTGCCACCCGCGTTACGCATCTCCTTGCCGTTATCACCTACGGTATTGCCCAAACCCTAGAAGTCAGCAAAACCCAAGATCTCGAGAATCCGGCCAGAAGATAGACCGCCGAAGTCTTGGTCGCCACCGTGATACCGCAAGAACCCCCAAGTTTCCCGTCGAGTGCCGAACTCCGGAAGGTACGCCCGCTGGAGCGTAACAATCCGAGTACTTCTAATAATAGCGTCCAATCGCAATAAGTAACGGGATCGTACGATAGATCCGCAGTCCAATCAGAATAATGCATAGGGTGGTACGACTCTTCCGCAGTCGATGGTGCGATATGACGCAATCCGCAGTCGATATGATGCAATCCGCAGTCAATATGACGCGATAATGACGTGACTGCTCCGCAGTCCAATAGGATAAATCCGTGACAGTGGCACGACTGCGCCGCAGTCAGTGACGTGTTGGCGATGTGTCTTCTCTATCAGCCAATGGGATAATTCCTCGGATATGGTACGATTTGCTCCAAATCGTGGGGTGGATCTTGACAAATGGGAATGACTCTTCCATAGTCCTCAGGGGGGTGCTCTGCACGTGGTTACGTCACGTGGTGAATCAACAGAGGCTTATCACGTGATCGATCACGTGATCATCGGAGTATGAAATTCGAACTCCGCTTCCAGATTTCCCAATTAGGAAGGTGATTACATAAGACCAGGCCGGTCCAGAACGGTCTTGAACGCCTGAGTCGTGAACGAGTTTCTAGGTTCACGACAGTCGGAGTTGTCCTGATATTGCTAGGACGCACCCTGTGGATTGCCTTAGTCGTATTCTACGGGATCAGCAAGACACTACGCGCGTGTCTCCCGTCAGCTAAGTAGTGAACGCCTTTCCAGAGTTCAAGTCGAACTGAAACGCCGTGGTAGCGTTACACTCCTTCTTTCACGATTCCCCAAGTATGGGCCACCCTGGAATCGCCAACACACGCAAACTAATACAACGCGACTATTGGTGGCCTACTATACGAGAAGACGTTGAGGAATATGTGAAGGGATGCGCCGTATGTCAGGCCAACAAAATCAATCCCCACCGACAAAAACCCCACCTATTTCCTATATCCACCAACCCCGAGGCAGAGCCGTTTGAAGTCGTCGCCATGGACTTCATCACAAAGCTACCCCCATCCCAAGGGTTCGACTCTATCCTTACAATCACAGACCACGACTGTTCGAAAGCTGCAATCTTCATACCGTGTCATGAAACCATTACCGCCGAAGGAGTAGCACGACTATACCTTCAGCACGTATACCCACACTATGGAATACCTCGCAAGCTCATCACGGATAGAGACCCACGATTCACATCCGCGTTTATGAAAGGATTGTGCAGCACGCTGGGAATACGACAGAACATCTCCTCCGCATATCACCCCCAAACGGACGGCCAATCGGAACGCACCAACCAATGGCTGGAGCAGTACCTACGACATTGGAGCAACGTTCAGCAGGACAATTGGGCGGAAGCACTTCCAGTGGCCCAATTTGCGCACAACTCCTGGCCAAATGCAACCACAAAGCACTCCCCATTCTCACTCATCATGGGATGGGAACCACGAACGACATGGATCTCAAAACCTACACAAGCGCCGTCAGTCGACCAACGTCTGGAGGAAATGGTCGTAAGACGACAACACGCGCAAGATTGCATTAAGCATGCGCAAGACCTCATGGCCAAAAGGGGAAGAACCCGCTTCATCCCTTACGCCGAAGGGGCCCAGGTCTGGCTAGAAGGGACGAACTTGAGAACGTTCTACCCCACCGCGAAATTGGCCCCTAAACGTCATGGCCCGTTCCGAATCAAGAAAGCCCTATCAGAGGTGACGTACGAGTTGGAGCTACCGGTCACATGGAAGATACACCCGGTATTCCATGCGAACCTCCTCACACCATATAAGGAGACGGAACTACATGGGGAGAACTTCCCACGCCCTCCCCCTGACCTCGTGGACGGGGAAGAAGAATTCGAAGTGGAGCAAATCATGGGGTCACGGCTCCACGGACGCGGGCGCAAACTTCAGTTCCTAGTCAAGTGGAAAGGGTTTCCCATGAGTGACAGTTCGTGGGAGCCAGCTGACCACGTTAAACACGCGCCGGACGTAATCGCCGACTTCTATCACCGACACCCGACAGCTGACGGAGCAGGACGAAGGTTATAAAAGACCAAGGGTTGGAAGACAACCTACACGATCACCATGTCGACTCCTACCACCCATAACACTGCCCCAGCCACCGACCGACCTCGCCCCCCGTCCGCTCTCATCCTTGAGCGACTCACAGTCCCCTCCCAGTCTGAGGGAATTCCAACTCCGTTCGTGTCACGCACCCCGTATTCGGTCGTCCCGTCGAGACCTCCCACTCCGGTCCTAGCCATTGCCCTCAACATCTCACCCACTAGCCCCACACCTCCTCCTTCCTCCCCACCACCACTTGAGCCAGCGGTGGCCCCCCTCCTCGAAGCACCCCCGGGTCTCACGCCAGTCATCCCTATGTCCCAACTAGCCTCGGAGCTCCCGCACCCCTATTCTCTCACACCGGCCGTGCCCCTGCGTCGACTCAGGCCCGACCCTCGTCTCGCATCTTTTGATGACGACGAGGAGCCGGTCGATGAGGGGGATGACGAAGAATCTGACGACCCTGGATTACCGTTCTTCCTTAACACCCCTGACACCCCGTTCTTCTTTCCCCTCATGATCCCTTTGGAAGACGACGTCACGAAAGTTCTGGCGAAGTATATTTACTATCGCCGGGATTATCGCGAAATCGTCGGGACCTCAGGGAGAGGCAAATCGTGCTACTGCCAAGAAGTTTACTTGTCTACGCCCCGCCCTACAGCCATGCACCCCGCCATCTCTCCTCACCAACTCACTGTCTTCAGCCCGCAAGATCCTCGCGCCGTCACTATTAACGAGGTCCTGAGCGAACTCAAAAACCCCCGTCTGTCGGCGGAGGTTTCGAGGTTGCGGCAGTGCCTCGGGGACAAAATCGCCCTAGATGCACGTCGGGCGGACTTACGACGGCTCGAGCAAGAAGCTACGCGGGATCAGTTCCACCTAGACATCCAGCTGGAGGGCATCACCAAACGCCTGCAGTATGCAGGCGCCATTCCGCTCATCACCGACAAATTCGTCGAACTCACCACTCGCCCGGTACGCCCCTGCCATCTCCACCCTGAGCTCCCTCTTGTACCCCGACGAGGTGGGCCAGTTGAGATGCCCCGCCTCGTGGATGGGCCCAGCCGCACACAGAAGCGACGAAAGTGCTATCTGTGCAAGAAGCGGGGCCACAAGATGAGTGAGTGCCCGAACCGACCCCCGTCTGGGGTATGTACGTGGTGCGCGAGTAGGGCCCATGAGTCGGCTAACTGTCTTATTCACCGGCTCGCGCCCATTACCCCGGCTTTTGAGGAACCATCCGAGCGTCCTCGGTGGTGCGGGAAGTGCCTCCGGCTCGACGCACGACACGACGAGATAGAGTGCCCGCAGTACGAGATGTGCCGGCGGTGTGGGGAGCGTGGGAGGTATCTGTTCCTCCGCCGACACGTCTGCCCAGTGGATGACCGGGATGATGAGACTAACGACCCCAGCGCTGACGTATACGACTACGTTGGCAGTGACTGAAGTCGTGGCGACTTCAGGTCTAATAGGGGGGTAATGTTACGATTTTCCTTCCTTTTCTCTTGGACGCTTCCGTTCACTTGCTTCTCTTTCCCACATCCCATCTTGTTACGCCCATAACTCATCACGCGCCCAACCATTTCCCATGATCTCTTCGTCGCACGATACGCCCTCATGTCCCCTTCCTTGTATATCAAAGTTCACGGCGCTCCGGTCTCAGCTGACTCCCACATGACCCCGCGCAATCATCATGTTTCCCTACTATAGTACTGCCTTTGTTCCGCTTTTACTTAGGACTCCACATAGTCGCGCCATATGTTTGTTGCGTACAAACATCCTGTACTAGTATATAAGTCGCACGCTACCTAGCTTGTACGGTAGACTTGACTTCTTGTGTAATACCACATCGTTGTCAATCCACGAACGACTTATACGCTCGCTGTTTCGCTTGAGCACGACTTTGGTTCGCTTTTTCGCTTGAACCCCCCTGAACTCTCGACTACCATCCAGCGTGTCTGAGGAGACCATGTGGTGCTTATTCATCATCGAACTTGGTCTTAACCGACTAACTCGCATCCCGTTACCTCGGCTTGAACGACTTAGTGACGTGCACATCGCACATAACGTTCCTGTGGTAACGTTACAGTGAGACACATCACGTACAACAATAGAAGTCGTCAGTCAGCCAGACATGAGGCAGTTAGATCCAAAGTTCATGACACATTACTACTGACACGTCAGGTCATCATGAACACGTCAGAGTTCACAACCAGGCCAGGCAGTCCAAGAACAAAATGTAACACAAGGGCAGAATGACTAGTCCTTAGACACATAGGCCAAGGCGACAGCGAAGTGATGAGCGAGGTACAAAGACCCGAATTTGATGAGAAGAGTGGTATTGGAAAGAAGACCAAGATGGCGTTCTTGGTCTTCTCATACCCCTATTTATACATATGAAGGGGTAGCTTTAAAGCTCTCCTAAGAGTCCAATATCCTATAGCGTAAGTAGCTCAAACCCTACTACCGCTGTTGTAATGTTACCACAGGAACGTTATGTGCAACACGCACGTCACTAAGTCGCTCAGGCCGAGGTAACAGGATGAGAAGTAGTCAGTTAAGACTAAGTTCGATGATGAATAAGCACCACACTGTCTCCTCAGACACGTAGGTGATAGTCAGGGAGGTTCAGGGGTTCAAGCGCAAAGGCAAACCAAAGTCGTGCTCAAGCAAAAAAGTGAGCGTAAAGTCGTTCATGGACTGGCAACGATGTGGTATTACACAAGAAGTCAAGTCTACTGTACAAGCTAGGTAGCGTGTGACTTATATACTAGTATAGGATGTTTGTACACAACAAACATATGGCATGATATGTGGGTTCTGAGTAAAAGTAGAACAAAGGCACAACTATAGTAAGAAACATGGTGATTGCACGGGGTCATGTGCAAGTCAGCTGAAACCGGAGCGCCATGAACTTTGATATACAAGGAAGGGGGTGTAAAGACGTATCGTGCAACGAAGAGATCATCAGAAACAGTTGGGCGCATAAGGAGTTATGGGCGTATCAAGGTGGGGCCCAGGAACGAGAAGTAAGGAACGAGGGTGTCCAAGGGAGAGAAGAAGGAAAATCGTAACAGCTGTCCTAGGAATGAGTCATACTAGCAATCACCTGCAAGCACAACATACCATAATGGAGTCCATGACTAATTTCTACTTACTACCGTAGTCATAACCATGAAGTAAGCGTCCATTTCCTACTTCGTACCTCATTAAGTCTGTCCATGACACTGCACCCCATCCTTGACTATAGACCCCTATATGCGTGGACAGTAAAGGACACTTACCCCCTGCCGCTCATATCTGATATCCTAACAAACATACATGGAAAGACACTGTTCTCCAAGTTCAACATCAGGTGGGGGTACCATAACATCCATATCAAAGAGGAAGACCAATGGAAAGCGGCCTTCAAAACACCTAGAGGGTTGTTCATACCCAGAGTCATGACCTTTGGCCTTACAAATGCACCAGCTACCTTTGCAAGAACAATGAGCAGAATACTTCAACCACTCATGGACAAGTACCGAAAAGAGTTGTTCGTCTATATGGACAACATCTTAATAGCCACAGAAGAAGACACCATGCGCCACAGACAGATTGTCCATGAATTCCTGGAAATATGCGAAAAGGAATCCTATTTCCTCAAAGCATCCAAGTGTGTATTCGAACAAAGAAAGATCCACTACCTAGGAATCATCATAGATGGATCAAATGTCAAGATAGACCCAAAGAAGGTAGAAGGACTTAAGGAATGGCCAAGAGATGTCAAATTGGTCAAACAAGCAAGAAGCATACTAGGAACACTAAGCTACCAACACCCCTTCATCCCCAACTTTGCCCACTTAGCAAGGCCTATCACAGACACAATAAAAACAAAAGAAGGCCCATTCAAGTGGACAGAAGAGGCAAAAGAAGCCCTAGAGACCCTCATCACACTTGTATGTGAAGACCCAGTCCTGTGCCAACCAGACATGAACAAACCCTTTGAACTAGAAGTGGATGCCTCTGCTTTTGCCACAGGAGCAATCCTCACACAGAAAGATGACAGAAACAAACCCCAAGCAATAGGCTACTTCTCAAAGTCCTTCTCAGAAGCGGAGCGCAATTATGATATCCATGATAGAGAACTCTTAGCAGTCATCTGAGGTCTGGAACACTGGAGACACCTACTCCTAGGATCACCCCATGAAATCACTGTGTTTATGGACCACAAAAACTTAGAATACTACCGACACCCTCGTCAAATCAATAGGCAAGTTGCAAGGTACATTCCCAGACTGGCAGACTATCACATTAAACTCCACCACAAACCTGGAGCCCAGAACCATGCAGATGCCCTATCTAGATGCCCAGATCACAACACAGGGGAAGAAGACAACAACAACATAACAGTCCTAACCCCGACTATCTTTGCTGACTCCATCCTCTCCATAAAGATAGATGACCATGTTATGGCACACCAATTGTTACGTTTCATTCTCGGACTGCCCGGCCCGGTCGTGGACTCTGACGTATTCGCGATGACTCGGTATGTCGGATGTAATGTGTCATGGACTTCGGATCATGTCGCCTCGTGTTTGGATGACTGATACTCCCTATTGTTGTACGTGATCGTGATTAGGCCTGCTGACTGATGTCCTCTATTGTTGTACGTGTTTTGTGTTACGACGACGACTGCGCATTCTATTATTAGAGTACGCTACCTACGCTATTGGCTACTTACGAGTTCGAGCGGAGCTAGAACTGGCTCCCTTACTTGTATTTAAGTTCACAGTAGTATGGACCAGGATCCCCATCTTGGTCTTCTTCGAATACCACTCTTCACTCGTCTTCTGTGCTAGGGACTCGCAGTGTCCCTAAGTGAGCTAGCTCCGGCATATCCCTTTGTGACCAAGGGGGATCCCCGTGACTTCATCTCCATCTTCCTCCGTGAATGGTAGATTCGCCCGTAGTGCCTTACCCGCCTGGTACCACGTGTCACCTTGTCTTTGAATACCTCAACGCCCGAACCGCCCGACCGACCCACTGCTACTACATCGTCGACAATCTCCAGTGGGAATACGTCCATACCGTCCCAAGTCCACCAGCAGGAGTACCCATAGAGGAGACACTCTACACGTATAGGGACTCCACCGGCACGTATCAGCCTCATCCCGCAGTCTTCCCGCTATCGGATATACACAGATTCCACCCCCGAGGGAACCCACGTTACAACAGTGCCTAAGTCAGGCAAACGTCCGTGGTAGACGTTACACCAATTGGACCACCCAGACACTCTAGACGAGTGGGCTACCCCCTTCCAGCTAGTAAAACATGGAAAGTACTGGTGGAAAGGCAACAAACTTGTGGTTGTGGACAACACACCACTAAAGAGGGGGGTAATTTCCCTGTTTCATGACACAAAAACCGCAGGACACCCTGGAATAACAAAGACCCTTTGGTTAGTGTCACAAGACTTCTGGTGGCCAAACATGAAAGAAGACATATCCACATATGTAAAAGGATGTGCCACCTGCCAAGCAAACAAAAACTTCCCTGGAAACCCAAAACCCCCAATATTCCCCATTAAGACAAACCCAGAAGCCCTCCCCTTTGAAACCATTGCTCTAGACTTCATTACAAAGCTACCACAATCAGAAGGACATGATACCATTCTCACCATCACAGATCATGACTGTTCCAAAGCAGCCTTCTTTATCCCATGCAACAAAACAATTGACGCAGAAGGAGTAGCAAAACTATATGCCAAGACAGTGTTACCACACTATGGCCTACCAAGAAGGGTCATCTCTGACAGAGACCCCAGATTCACAGCAAAGTTCATCAAGGAACTATGCAGAGTGCTTGACATCAAACAGAACATAAGCACTGCATATCACCCCCAAACAGATGGACAATCAGAATGAACAAACCAGTGGCTAGAACAATACCTCTGGATGTTTATAAACCACCAACAAGACAACTGGACAGAGCTGTTGCCACTAGCACAATACACCCACAACTCCTGGCCAAGCACAACCACAAAGAAAGCACCCTATGAACTAATTCTGGGGTACATCCCAAGAATACACCAACCAGAAAGAACAGCAACGGTCCCAGGAACACAGAAAAGGCTAGAACAAATCCAAGAAGCCAGAAGAGCAGCACAAGTGGCAATCACCCATGCCCAGTCACTCTACAAGGACTCCCCTCATTTCCAACAATACATGGAAGGGGATACAGTGTGGCTTGATGCCAAGAACTTGAAGAAAACACACCCCAGCTTCAAACTGTCCCCAAAAAGATATGGACCCTTCAGGGTCACAAAAAGAATCTCTGCTACTACATATGCCCTGAAACTTCCCCATCAGTGGAGGATCCACCCAGTATTCCATGTGTCACTTCTCATGCCACACAAAGAAACACCCATACATGGCAAAAGCTTCACAGAACCACCCCCAGATCTGGTAGATGGAGAACAAGAGTGGGAAATCAAAAAGATACTAGAAACAAGACACCACAGGAACCAATTACAGTTCCTGATCAAGTGGAAGGGATACTCCAATGCACACAACAGTTGGGAACTGGAGAAGAACCTCAATGCTCCAGAACTTATTCAGGAACACTTTAAGCGCAACCCCAGAAGTGAGGGAGCAAAGAAATGGTTAAAACAAAAGAAATAGTTGTACAAACAGTCACCACACTTCCCACTTGCTCAAACACAATGCCCTCTTGCTCCTCCTCTGTAGAACGCCTCATTGCTCGTGCCATGGAAAGAGGCTCCTTCAACGAGACCCCATCTGTCTCTTCCTCCTCAGACCACTCCCCCCAGCGCATGCCTTCCTTGTCCCCTACTGTCCACCACCCTCAGCCCATTGACCCCACCATGCCAAGCATCATAGAAACAGAAGAAGGAGCAGTCCTCTGTATCCCTCCCCCAGGATTCACTGCTCCTCCCACCCCAGAAGTCCAACGTGCCAACACCTCTCCCCCAGACCCCAGAAACGCTATCCTCAGAATCAGAGAGATCATCAATGACCCAGCAATGGATGCTCTACCTATCAACTATGATAGGATGCACATCCAGGACAATGATGACAACCCAGGGTTCCCTTTCTTCGTTAATGACCCCTGGAGCACTCATTATGTCCACTTCCTCATCCCAGATGACACCAACCCCTCCTCCTTCCAACACAAAGATGCCAAGTACATCAGAATCAGCAACAACAGAGAAGATGTTATTGGGACCTTAGGCAAAGATCTCCCCCATTATGGGCTACCTCTCTTCCTCCACCCCTGAGACAACAACCCAGAAAACCTGGCACCCCCCATCTCTCCAGCACAGATGAAGAACTTCAAAGAGGGCCACGCTCTAGCTGCCAAAGTAGATGAGGTACTAGAGGACCTGAACAATGACCGCCTCACTGCCAAAGTCCACTGAGTCCACAGGCTTCTGCGAAATCAAGAAACCATCCAGAAACAAGTAAATGACCTACACAACACAATGGCCCCTCTTGAAAGGCACCTCCTTGACCTTGACATGCAACTAACCAGTGTGAGGAGATGCCTACAAGAGCACAAAGCCCTGATCCATATTTCTGACCAGTGGAACATCCTCCACCCTCCCTCACCCCCTTCTCCACCTGCGCCCACACTCCACATCACCCCATCACCAGGTCTCCTCCATTTCCATACCATGCCACAGCTTCACGACAAACCCAAAGGACCTACCCCCTCAGGAGAAAGAAAGAAGAGGTGTAAGTGCAAGAACAACAGTGGCACCATCAAGCTCTGCTTCAGGTGCCAATCTGAAGACCACCTCTCCTTCGCCTGCCCCCGCAAACAAAGATACTGCTGGAGGTGCTCAAGCGTGGACCACTTCACCTACCAATGCCTTTGGCCAGCCCCAGAAGAGCACACTAAGTGGTGTGGCAAGTGTCAGACCCACAACACCCACAAAGAAATCAAGTGCCCCAAGTATGAACTTTGTCGGCACTGTGGGACCTATGGTGTTGGAACATAATAAGTACGTAAGGCCCTTATCTATAGCAGTTACGACATTACTGCCAGTATGCTTTCCTATTACGGTAGTTAGGATACGTACTATACTGGGTGCAATTCGCCTCTGAGCGAAAAGTAGTCTCATGACTAAGTCGAAGTGGTAATTACGTCAGGCGTATGTAAAAACACAATATTGTGGACGCCTGTACTCATCACTTTTGTGCTTCTGGACATGGTGGGGCCATAGGGTATATAATGCCTCCTATGGGGAGGGAGGCGAATACAGATTCACTCTCTTTCTCACTTGTGCACCCTCTCCACTCTATAGTCTCTCAACCTACTCAAAGGTGAGGACACCATTCCTGATAGCTGCGTGCATTGCTGCGCTTCAGGTTATGGGCCCTGCTACAGGGTTTGCTGTTGCACTCTTTGATAGAGCTGCACCTTGGTTACCGCCCACCACGGCGTCACCTTTGAAAAGAGGGGACCCATGTGGTTGGAGGGCACTAGACCTTAAGGAGGCTCCCTGGCTACTAGCAACCCAATATTGTACTCTAGAGGAGTACACAGACCAGACCGCTCACCTACCTAAACAAGGCCATGTGAACAACCTCAATTAAGTTTGAGGCGCTGCACATGATAACCTTGGGGTGATGTTGAGCAGTTCTATATCGGCTAGAGCGGCTATCCGGCAGACTGCAAAGACCGGTACAACGTTATAGTATTGACCTTCGGGTCATATATGGGACTAATATTGGCTTTTTTATCTCGCTCAGTATTGTTATTATGGTAATGCAATGCTGACGTCCTTAAAGCCAAACAGATCTATACTACCATGTCGTCCCAACTTACTACGCTTGTCCCTGTTTTCGATGGCTCTAACTGGGCCTCCTGGTCTACGCAAATGACCGCCTTTTTCATGTCGCAAGGGCTCTGGGGCTACGTTGCTGGCACCATCCCTCAACCTCCCACTGCTGATGCTGCTGATAGAGTGGCTTGGATGAAATGCGATGAGATGGCAAGGGGTAATCTTACCCTACGCCTTCACCTGCTATTCAGCAGGCAGTCTCCAGAGCAACTTCTCAGGCGCTCTGGGACTCTGTGAAGGACCGGTACGGTGTGGTTTCTATGCCCCGCATCTACAAGGACTTCAAAGAAGCCATCTCTATCCGTTTCAACACAAATCAGCATCCCGCTCCTCAGTTCGAGAAGATGGCTGCCGCTTT